>JAPQWV010001501.1:2500-67500 GCA_027422505.1 Craterostigma plantagineum | reverse complement strand
TATTACAAATTTTTCAAGTAGTTCTTTCGTGTACTTCGTTTGAGATATGAATGTTCCCGTATCCAACTGCTTGATTTGCAATCCAAGGAACGTGAGTTCTCCCATTAGGCTCATCTCAAATTATTGTTGCGTAGACTTAGAAAAATTCTCGCAAAGAGTTTATGTCAGTGCTACCAAATATGATATCATCAACGTATATCTGCACAAGTAGTATGTGATCCCCTTCGCACTTTATAAACAGAGTGTTAACTATTGTTCTTCTTGTAAAGCCCATGTCTAGCAAAAACCTACTCAATCTTTCATACCATGCCCTAGGTGCGTGTTTTTAAACCATATAAAGCTTTGTTTAATTTGAAGACGTAATTGAAATTCTTCTTTTTCAAAACCAGGAGGTTGTTCGACAAAGACTTCATCATTTATAAAACCATTTAAAAAAATGCACTTTTCACGTCCATTTGAGAAAGCTTGAATCTTTTAAAGATGCATATGCAAGCAAAATGCGTATAGACTCGAGCCTAGCTACGGGTGCAAAGGTTTCTTAAAAATCTATACCTTCTTCTTGGGAATAACCTTGACAACCAACCTGACCTTATTTCGTGTTACGTTACCGTTCTCGTCCAGTTTGTTGCGAAAATACACTTCGTGCCTATTATTGACTTGTCGTTATATCTTTCCACAAGAGTCCGCACCTGGATCTTTTCGAATTGTGCTAACTCTTCTTCCATGGCAATCACCATGATTCATCGTTAAGCGCTTCATTCACTGTCTTAGGTTCCATGGGTGACAACAACACGTCATATGATTCCTCAGCAGTATCGTTTCGTGCAGCTTTCGTTTTGATCCCTGAAGTGATATTCCCTGTGACTTGTTCAGTGGGATGGCTGGAAGCATGTTTGAATTTTATGCGCTGTTGTTCGTCTGAAGCCTCAGGTTCCTCTGACTCAGTATCTAGTTCCAACGGAATTGCGTTCGTTCCTTTGTCAATAACCTGTATATCTGCAGGAGACATAACTTCCTCGGTAGCATTTGCGTTAGGAAATTCATCAAACGTAACATGCACAGATTCTGAACAGTCTTCTTCCTATTATATAACACTCTAAAGCTTTGGAATGAAGGCTGTAACCTAGAAATATCCCTTCATCTACCTTGGAATCGAATTTTCCTCTTTATCCCTAGCATTCAAAATGAAGCATCTGCAACCAAATACATGGAAATATCATATGTTAGGGATTTTATCGTTCCAAAGTTCATAGGGAGTTCTCTTAATAATCAGTCTAAGGAAAATCCTATTCGAGACATAACATGTCGTACTAACTGCTTCGGCCCAAAAATGTTTCGGAGTATTTTTTCGCTCAACATAGTCCTGGCCATTTCTTGTAATACTCTATTTTTCCTCTCGACCATTCCGTTTTGCTAAGGCGTGATAGGGGATGAAAAATTATGACTATAACCATTTTTATCACAAAAAGATGCAAAGGATATACTATCAAATTCTAGACCGTTATCACTCCTAATCTTACGGACCTTCATCTCTTTCTCATTTTCTAGCTTCTTAATCAGTGGAGCAAGATTATCTAAAGCCTCAGTTTTGTGCACAAGATATAAGACCCATGTGTACCTAGTATAATCGTCTACGATAACAAAGGCATATCGTTTATCTTTCAATGACATAATCTGTACCGGACCAAAAAGGTCAAGATGCAGCAGTTCCAATGGTTTGGACGTAGAGATCACATTCTTAGGTTTAAAGGACGTCTTGGTCTGTTTCCCCATTTGGCACGCTTTACAGATTCTGTCCTTGGTGGCTTTCATATTCGAATACCTCTCACTAATTCATTGCATGATACGTGAGACATCAGTTCCATGTTAGCATGCCCCAGACGTCTATGCCATACCATGTGATATCCTGCGTAACTGCTAGACACTTGACATTTTGTTAGCGATATCATCAAGAGTGATGTAGTAAATGTTACCATGTCTAGCTGCACTAAACACAATCTCATCACCCTTTTTGACAAGGCAATTGTCTTTGGCGAAAGCTATGGTATGTCCATCATCACATAGTTGGCTAATGCTAATTAAATTATGTTCTAAGTTCCTAACGAACCGTACATTATCTATAGTGATATTTAAATTGTTACCGACAGTACCCACTCCCACGATTTTGGTTGTTTGCATCATTAGCGTACGAAACGTATCCTCCATCAACCGCTTTTAACGACACAAAAATTACCTATATCACCTGTCATGTGGCGGGAGCACCCGCTGTCGAGATACCACTTGCTTTTCTTGCTGGAATTCTTCCTTCGTACCTGTAGAAAGAAGTACTATTCTGAGGTACCCAATTTCTGTTGGGTCCTAACATGTTAGCGGGGAAATAACTACTGTTAACATATGAGATATCGTTCTCCACATACGGTGATCTCCTGTTAGATTCAGATACAACAGCGGCATTTACAGGTGACTTGTTAGGTCTCCAAACATACTTACCTTTATCAACTTTCTTTAAAGGACAGTTGTAAGCATAATGACCATTTCTACCACAACAGAAACACTTAAGCTTAGGCACATAATGTTTAGCATGCTTTCCTTAAGTGGAATAACATATCCCTAACCTGTCAATGTTCCTAGGGCTACTTAGCAGCATATCTAGGTTTTGCTTACCCTCAAGGAGCCCCTCTATCTAAGGAATTCCTGAGTTCTACGATATCTCTGGATAAGTCACTGTTTTCCTTTTCTGTTTTCTCACAGTCACATGGAATTCCCTCTTTCTTAGCAGTAACTAACTCTTCTTTCAAATGTGAGATCGCTAGATCAGCCTCATGTTTTTCCTTAGCTAGTTCATCTCGCTGCCTTATCAGTTCCTTATTCAAGGAATTTAGTAGTGACTTAATTTTTCTCTCTGCTTTTTGAAGTAACCTACACAAATCTTCCTTACTTTCTTCTATATCAGAAACAAATGAGTCACTTTCATAACCATATAAATTGTTTAGGACATGAATTTTCTCAATGGAGGAAGAGCGAGATACCTGATCCTCGTCAGCCATATAACCGTTATCCTCGTCCTCACTTTGTTCCATTTCAGAGTCATTAGATTCTGTCACCATGGCCCTCTACTTCCTTGGTTCTCATCGTTATTTGTTGGGCATTCATGTGCTAGTGGCCTGGTTTGTTGCACCGAAAGCATTTCTGAAATTCTTCCATGACGTAGAGATTCCCTTGTTTTGTTCTGGAATTTGCTGGAGTTCCCTTTGAATCTCCTTTCTGTTCGAATCTTTCAAATCTCTTTGTAAGCATGGCTAGGTCGTTCATCAGGCCTTCTCGTTCATCGTCAGAATCAGATTCTTCTTGGTTGGATTTGAATGCGATAGACTTCTGATTTTTGGTTTGCGACTTCTCATTCATTGACGTTTGAATCATCTCGTAGGAGATAAGCGATCCAATCAGTTCGGAGATGCTCAGTGCTTCTAGATCCTTTGCTTAGTAGATGGCGGCAACCTTGGCATTCCATTCTCGTGGCAGTGATTTCAGTATCTTTCTGACTTGTTCACTGTCAGGAACCTTCTTTCCAAGAGAAAACATTGGTTGATGATTCCCATGAATTTGGCATACATCTGGCTAATATTCTCGTCAGATTCCATTGAGAACATTTCATACTGATGGGTGAGCAGAGACAGTCTTTCTTGCACAACTCGTTGGGTTCCTTCATGAGTAACTTGGAGCATATCCCACATAGCCTTGCTCATGAGCAGGAACTGACCCGAATGTATTCTTCCCGTGTGAGTGTGCATGCAAGCATGTTATTCGCCTTTGCGTTTCGCGTGATTCCCTTTTTATCATCAGCATTGTAATCTTTGGCAGCCTTTGGGGTTCCATCTTCTTCCGTAGCCGCGTATGGTCCGTTAATGATTGTCTCCCAAAGCTCATAGTCGACAACGATGAAAAATTCGATCATGCGATTCTTTCATACTGCGTAGTTTGTTCCGTCGAAGAGAGGTGGCCTAGAGTGGGATTGACCCTCTGCAGAAATATCACTCGAAAAAGCCACTAGATCTTAACTCAGGCGTGTTAGGCCTTTCGTTGAGTAACCCGCTCTGATACCAAATGAAGTGTAAAATATGCCTAAGAGGGGGGTGAATTAGGCTATAAAAAATTGGCTTGTTCTTCTTTGAAAAATACTTTTCTTTAAGAAGATATTGCAAAGTATGTAATTTTCCAGAAATCAATACGAGTATCAAAGTTATCTCCTTAACCCTGTTTCAAAATGTCACGTTAGTTTAAATGATTTCTACGATATCACCTAGATATTAGCGCGCGATCCGGGTTTGTCTCACAGAAAAGTAAATAGCAGAAAGTAAAGTGAGACGAGCTTTTATACAGGTTATATCCCCAACTGGGGTTAATCCTGTCCTTGGGGTGTGATCTCCCCAAGAGTTCCAATCAATCACTAAGTGTTACCGGTTACACTATGATTGACCCGTACACAACCGAAGCACTATGGACACTAGACCTCATTCTAGGCTGACGCACGCCAAGTTTCAATCCACGTGGTTTACCCAGGAAACCTATTCCACGGCTGGATGCAGCTTGCTACCGAAGGGCCACAAAATCCACAAAATTCGTTCCTCCACGTGCGTAAGACTCCACTCGTGCTCCTTTTGTGCGCTCACACGTCTGACGACTAAGGTTTTTATGATTTGGAGTTTCTAAGGATCGCTCAAAGGGTACAGATTTGCAAATGAAAGCTCAATCACAAACTACGAATGAATCGCAAATTTCAGCTCAAAAACTCTAAGGGATTCTAGCTTGTGTGTTTCGTTGTGTGCCCTTCAAAGTGAAGTGTTTGTCTTCTATATAGACCCGCGAATAGCTTCTACACTTCATAAGGAAACTTAAGCACAGAATATGCAAGATAAAGCTCAATAATCACGTACATTAACTCAAACAATCATGCCAAGAATAAACTAATTAAGCTCAACGGTCATGCATGATCACTTACCATAAATACTACATATTAACATTCGTTCCACAGTAATCTCATCCATTTGTCAGCATGTTCCATATATATTCCACTCAGCATATTTTCAACGGTAAGCTCAATCAACTGATTTCTTTCCCAAAATATGATACCCAATTCGCACAGAGAAAGATTTGATCTACTGAGTATAATGCAAAGCATACTTTGCATGTATGGTGATCTCATCCGAATCAGCATCTTACCACATATAAGCCCAATCAATTAATCACTTTCCATAATATGAATCCTAAGTCGCACAAGGAAAGCAGGATCATGATTCACTGATTCTTGAGTCACATAATATCGCACTCAACGGATATATGATTGATATTATTTCCTAAAATAGATCAATCACGTTTCAGCTCAATCAGAATATCTTTTCCATATATACAGCATAGTCATTCATATCCGGGTGTTCACATCTATATTATTCCTAAAATAACTCAATCTCGCAGACAGTTTGCATTTCACTCAACATGATATATTTTCCATTATAGCACGCAACGAGATTCCATTCATACGAAAATGTTCATAACCAGGTGATCATGTTAATATTCCAGCTAAGCATAAGATCTCTCAAATTCGATTCTCTTAACAGTTTAATCACATTTAAGCGCTTAATCGAACATTTTCACATACTTAAACATCACACAACATGCATATCGAGTTTTCTAGTTTGTACCCCTCAATTTACATAATTACTTGGACTAATCAAAACTCTCATAATCATTTGGACCAAAAGGTCTACATATGTAATGGAACATCGTTCGTTACTTGACAAAAGAATGCTTCCAATTCCTAATTACATACATACCTAATTACATGGGAAATGTATAATGGCACAGCAAAAGAACTCCTATGCGCCCGGCCTCACAGGTCCTCATCCATGCTCACACTTCCACCTTAAAAGCTGGTGGAAGCTTCAAAGGACTGCCTTGCCAGTTAGGCGATCACGTATCATGTTCGCGTGTACCTACAACCAACGTAAGGGATGAACGATATGCCAGTAAGTGAAAATTTATGCATGACGTGCAAGTGATGAAACCCTGCAAAGGCAATCCACGCCAATGCATCTTAAGTCTCATAGATTAAACTCAATCTCATATCTTTTATCTTTTTTAGGCCCTTGGCAGAATTTTACCTAGGAGTACACCGTAAAGAGCTCTATCCAACCACGGGCATCAGCCCAAAGTATGAGGGCATCAACCCAACCATACTAAAGCATGAGGGCATCAATCCAACCACGCTAATCAGGGATATAAGGGCATCAACCCAACCATGGTAATCCCCCAACGCATCAACGTCGTTTGTATATTGGCGACGCATCAACGCCGTCCCGGTGCCCCGGAAGCCGCCTCTTAACTTTTCTATTACTCAACGTCATACCATTCGCGTTTTGCGATATATTTATGCACGCTCAACTCGCATAATTCTCCAGAGTAATTCGTGCATGCTCGTGAAATGCATCGTGCCTCAATGCAATAAAACTTATCATAATCGTAAATTACGTCACATAATTCACGTAAGCATGTAATAACATCGAAGCACAGAGGCACATATGTTAGGCACAAATAAGCAGGTTATGTGTTGTTGGTGAATTTCCACTTACATGGCGTCCGTAGATTAACCGCTAACCAGTCTTGTGAGTTTCCTAATATTTTGTCCATTAAACATAAAAGGGTAGAAAGTTAGTGTATAAGTTACAACTCGCGAAGTGTTGCTTCCTTCCCAATTCGCGAAACATGCCCTAATTCGCGAAATGTGTCTCTCGGTTAGTAGTTCGTGAACTCCCACTAGATTCGCCAACTACCGGTTCGCGAAAGCCTTCAGGCTCATTTCGCGAACTCTATCTCTCTTGTCCCTCAATTCGCCAATTTCGGGATTCGCCATTGTCTACACCTAGTTTCGCGAAGTGTCTCTTTCTAGTTGAGTTTGCGAACCTCTAGGGTTCATGACTTTTCATGGCCCGCGAAATGTCCAAATTCGCAAACCCTCGTTTCACTACCAATTCGTGAACCATCCTAGTTCGCGAATTACACCACTTCGCTGGCTCGTTTAGCTTACACAGAATTCGCGAACCTCTCATGGTTTGCGAAGTGCATTGTATGGCTTATGGTTCGCGATTCGTTGGACCCACGAAACCCTTATTTAGCGAATCCATGCACGCGAAATTGCTGGAGTTCGAGAACCTTGTGTCACATGTGGTTCGAGATCCCGAGTTCGCGAAGTTCATACTTCACGAATTCAACCTTGCTAAAACACTTTCTAATTCGCGAAACACTATCCATAAAGATCAAAAAGCCACTTTTTCAAGAACTCTTTGAAGATCAGTATGAACTATATATTAAAAAAACCTAACACCCGAGTCTAGTAATAGCTCGAGTTTAGATAGATTTTTGGCGTGCTAATCATCATAAGCATGCTAAATCTGAAGTTAAAACTTAAAAATTATAACAATGTTCATACCTTCTCCCAAGCTTAAGATTCGATTGCTCCAACTTCTCTCTACCTTCGTTTCCTAGTGTGAGAAGCGATTAATAGTTCTTTTCTTTACTAAACCCTTTAGGTTTACAATAAAATAATAGAAATATCTAAGGTGGGTGGGACATGTGTGACGAGATATCCCGTAATTAAGGAATTTGTTGCTAAAATCTATCCTTAAGAATTTGGGCCTTCATTAAAAATTCTAGCCCAAATATAATAACTATTAGCTCAATTTACCAACATTATTACCTCCATCCCCTTTCTCCTACATTTTCGAAATTTTCCCCACACAAGTTAGAGTCACCTAGTCACAAAATTTCACACTAACACGCACGCAAACATTTAATGCACGAATTTACATAGTCACATAAACAAAACATGCGTGCAAATTTGTTGGCTAACTAGCTTATGGGGGACCCCGGGTTCTACATTTCTGTTCGGTCTTGCGCAAATATGTTTGGCGTTTTTTGGTTGTGACAGTAGTGCATGACATGTTGTCTCATCGGTACTACTAAATATACTTTTTGGGCCGTCGTCTCCATTATCTTATACGTGTTGACCTATAAGACAATAGTGGTAGGAAGATTTGTTTGATTAATAGATTTTTATGCAGTCTTGTGCTGGTAAATGTTCGGTCGAGTTTGTATGACAATCCAAATGCAGCTATTTATCTTCATTTGATTTGATGGACACTTTATATCTTGAATGATCAGCTGTCATCTAGACGTTTGTAAAGTTTGTTATCTTTTTGTTTTTTTTATTATTATATTTGTTTAATATTTTGGTATTTTTGGGGAGGGTGGGGGCTTCCTGTATTAAGGGTCATATCCGGTGCTTCATATGCTATTCGTGGTATTGCAAATATCTTCAGCATTGCAATTCGCTGTGGTATTGCTTGAAGGTGTAACAGTTGTTACAATCACTGTGGGATTTTATAAGTAATGGCGGTTGATAATAATGGCGTTGCTTATCCTGCATACCATTAACGTCGCGAGAATTATGTGGGTTCATTTATCATTGTCTGTTGTCTATATACTTTTTGTTCCTGTAATTATGTATCCCAATGAGGTTCCTGACTATCATGTAATTGGACATTAGGCCGTTCGTTATTTTTTATGATCTGATTTATGCGAAATATGTTAGATTTGTGTAATTGAATGAACAGTAGGTATGTCTCTAATAGAATTAATTGTGTTTGCATTATGTAGTTTGACTGAGTAATTAAAGTCAAGGGTTTCGTCAATGTAAACATAAAATTCAATTACACCCAAATTGATAATAAATTGAGCTCTTTATTTCATGCTTCTTAGCATAATAAGTGCGGGACAAGCTCATTGCCATTCGCGGTTATCCTCTTCCAACAAAAAGTAACGCAATTCACAGCCTGAAGGATCGAAGATGACGTCCAACAAAGTTAATGTTAATGACATATTTATAAGGGTTAGTTTTGCCTTCTGGTTCCTCAGTTTTGATGTTTGTGTTTGTATAATGTGTGTGTGCATGTATGGGACTTTCTTCGGGGTTGTTAATTATGCATGTTGTTTTCTACTCGGAGGTTCTTGACACTCAAATTCCTTCGGACGTGTGTGTCCCCCGAAAGCTAACGCTGTGTTCTGATTATCAGTGTATTAGTCAGCTCATTGTCAATACATTGAACAAGAACAAACTTGAAGAGCTGGTTTCTAGGACCCAATTTGGAGGACCTTATTAAGTGTGCGACAAATTCTGCGTATCAGGGCAGCTTATGTGGTATTTGATGAAGTCGCATATTGCAGTGAGATCAGATTATCTGTGGATGGTTGTTGAAAAATCGCCCATTCCTTTTTTCATGTTTGGAATACTGCTTATTAAACGGGTACGAAATTTTCTGCTGTTCCTGAGATTGCCGATGACAACGAGTTTGTTTTGAGACACTTTCCTGGAAGACTGTAGTACATCTAGATGACGTTCGCGACCAGTTCTCAAAATTCAAGAGAAGTCCCTCCAACAGGATTAATGTTGAAAAGTTGAAATTAGCTTGTGTCATATTTGTTGTTGGGGTGCTGGAACAGCAAAGTTATCGAAATGTCATAGTCAGACCTAAGATTTTTTCGTTAGTGTAGGACTTTGACAGATTCAACAACTATCCATGTGGATCTATTGCATACGTAAACGCTCTGAGATTGCTGAAAAGATCAGATGGGGCTAGGAAGTATAAGGGACTGACGCTTGGTGGATTCGTGCATCCTTTGCAGGTATAATAAATTAGTTGTCATATTATACGTAAATTTTGTGTATACGTTCGTATAACAGTTCCTAAACTCCTTTTTGTTGTATGAATTGAATGATTTACGTGTGTTTGATTTTGCATTGCACAGGTTCTTGCATATGAATGCATACCTGGAATTGCACAAAACTTCGCTGCTGCTTTGGATAGGCCGCGGCGAGTGGTTTCCCGCATGTGTCTGTGAAAGAAAAATAAGTGGAATACTAAGGCTTCTCCTAATATGGATGAAGTAAATGAGGGGGTTTCAAAGTTTGGAGTTAAGAAAGGCCTCTTGCAGCCTACAACAGATGAGTGTGTGGCAGGGTTCTGCACAAGAAGTACTTTTGGACGGATTCGCACTTCTGGTGTTATCGAGAGGATAACAAGTTACTTATTAAATGGTATTGCAGTCGTGTGTATGCCATCTGTTCAGTCTAATCTAGCTGTTGGTGATGAGCAGCCTGTGGTAGGTGAAACTGCTCGAGCAAATATCTCTAGGTGTCTGCCTGGCAAACTTTCGTGCAAAAAGGCTTGCACGGCAGGGGAAAACGGTCTGAGAAAACAACTATGGGGCGCAAGATTCATCGTAACGAAGAGAAATCTGAAAAACAACCGTTGGGAGCAGGTTCTCTCAACTGTTGAAGAAAGTTAAGAAGAATGTTTCTTTACAGTCTCATGTGCACGTTACACTGTCATCATCGACCAAAACCGAATCATCCTCGCAGTCTGTTTTTGACGATGACATTGGATGTTCGTTTAATAAACAGTCTGTGCATTAGACTGCTGAACAATCTTCTCAAGAGCATTAGCCTGACTTTGGCAGTGATCGGTACGCACAATAGGAGGCTGTATTTTCCGCTGTATCGGTGAGTGACTCTGATGACGGTGATTGGGAGACAAAATTTTTGTCCGAAATGTTGGCTGACATGCGACCAGCAATGAAGAGGAAAATATGTGTTATAAGAGTGACGCTTTTGGTGATGATCAGGTGGCATCTCCAGTTATTGTCTTGCAACTGAAAATGGGAGAAGTTAGTGATGTACCTAGTGTGATAACAAGTCATGTTATGATGACGTTGGGCGGGAGGACCCGATTATTCGAAGCAAACAGCTATGTATTGAGCATGCACATGATGTTGTGAGCGGCATGCAGCTTCAAAGAGACGGATCCGAAACCCCTGGAAGTGTTCATCAATGTTTCAGTTCAGATGTACAGTGAAAGACAGCGGTGCGCAGGCTACTTTGAATGCAATTCTGCGTCCACTATCCATCGAGCAGAATGAGGCTACTATTCTGAGAAGTGAAATGGAAGGAAGTGGGTTGGAAGTTCGAGGCTCTGATGGCCGATGCTCGGATGAGAAGGTATGTTGTAATGATGATTTTCGACAGGCAGGTCAGCTGATAACTGAGCATCTTATGTTGAATGAACGGTTGAGTGACGATAGTCGCTGTAGAGAGTCCCACATAACTCAGACTATTGAGCTGGCTTCTGATTACGGCTTGGCGTTCGGTACAAACCGTACCGAACCGAACAGGAATTTCGGTTAACCGAAATTTCGGTTCGCTAATTTTGGATACCGAATACCGAACTGAACTGCTACGGTTCGGTTCGGTTTATACCGAATTATTTTCGGTTTTCCGGGTTTGCCGATCGGTTATCCGACTTCCAAAAAAATTCAGAAAAAGAATAATAATTTAAGAAATTAAGAACGGAGCTGTCCTGAGAACGACGACTTGCCTCCTCCGCAGCAAAATTTCCAATCTCCTGAGTTCGATTGCGAATCCTTAAAAAACTAGATGGGTTTTTCAATTTAAAATTGGGATCTTTAATTGGGAAGACTAAGCTGATTCTAGATCCCTCTCGCGAGTATCAGGGCCGCAGTTGCTATTCCGTCTTCCATCGATTTGAATATTGGGGAAGGTAATGAACTTGTGGAAGCTGTAAAGATAGAGCGTCGTTTCTCCCATACAGGCAAGGCATTGTTTTAGAAGGAGGAGCGATGACGGGCAGATTTTGAGGTGGAGTGCTTTCGATCTTGATTGGGATTTTAATTTTGACGGAGCTTCCTTCGATCTTGATCTCGATGACGAGTTGGGGCTTTTTAATTTTCAATGTGATTTCTTTTGGGATTTGGCAAGTAAAAAAGTCGATGTTTGTTCGGTATTTGGTAATTGGGCTTTTAACTGTATGAGCTATTTGGACTTTTATATTATTATTAATATTAAATAAAATATAGTTGGGTAATTTGGTACAGTTCGGTAAACCGAAATAAAAAATCGAACCGGACCGATTACCGAAATTTCAGAATTTAAAACCGAATACCGAATTATATGTTCGGTATTCGGTACGTATCGAAATTTCGGTAATTGGTTCGGTTCGGTCGGTTTACCGAACTATGGCCACCCCTAATTCTGATGATACTGACGAAAATAATGAATATATAACAACAAGTCATTCGCAGGTGGCTGTTGAAGAGAAGAATGTACCAGAATTTGTTACATGTTTTGCTGATGGAACCGAAATTCTGAATAAGGGTAGAGTTGGAATTCAATCTGGTCAAGGCATTGCTCGTGAAAAAATCGGTCCAGGAGTTGCTGACATCTTGATCGAGGTCACTGGTGTGTGGAATATGGTTGATTATCATGCTGAGCAGGTTTTGTGTATTAAAAAACAGATGGAATCGTCTTTCATTGAAGTTAATGAGATGATGTCGAACATAGAAGCAACTGAGAGTGTTCATGTTCAAGAGGAGTTGTTTGATCAAAAAATTAAGCCCATGGCGAAACTTCTGCAACGCGTTGGAAATCAGATCAACGTTATGAATGAAACGATTAAGAAGTTCAGCCAATCTCCGTTCATGACATGAGTTTTATGTTTATTTTGAGTTGTTTGTTTGTTTACTCTTATGTATATATTAATTGTGATGAATGCAGAAAAGGATTCGATCGAACAGGTTCAGGCTGCAAAGAGACGGAGATTAGATGAAGTATGTTGGATGTCCTTCCAAATAGTCAGCGAGTGCCATACAAGAATCATGCAATCGACGAACATGTTTTGTACAAGCTGCGAATGTGGCCGGATGCAGAGAGATTCATAAGCAAGATGAGGCCAGAGTATTTTCGAAGGGGTCTGTTGCACGCGAGTCCGAAATCTGATTTTTTCACTAAGCTCATGAAACCAAAGACGTGGCTGCGTGATGTCGTGAGTTTTTATTCGTCTTTGTTGATGTTGAAATTTAATTTCTATGGAAGTTTATTTCTGTTCCTTATAATACTGTGAGAGTTTTCTTAAATGAATATTGCAGTATATTGATGATTGCCTGCATGTTTCATTGAAATGCAAAGCCTGTGTATCCACGCGATGAAGGAAACTGCGTTTATGAGTACGACAATCCGTCAATTTGTGACAAAGTTACCGATGAGAGACGGGGTGGCCGACTTGAGTGATGTTATGCCATTTGTTATGGGACAGCTCGCTGCTTGGCCGTCGTGTAGCTGCAAGAATGCCAGAATTATTGTCACTCAATGTGAATGACCAACACTGGGTTCTTGCTGCTGTTCCTGAACAAAGCACCTTTGCTATCATCGATTTGAGCATTGATTATGACCGTGATATGCGTATCATACGTTCATCGTTGGGAAATGCTGTTGATGTGATTACGCTGGCCTTGAAGGTCATCGGGGTGGTGAATTCTGAGTTCAAGTTTAAAGTTGGCAGGGACAGAAGGACTCCTCGGCAGGGAAATGGGTAATGTTGTCAATAATATATATCTTTCTATTTTAATATGGCTGAACTTGTATTTATTTGCTTTATGCAGGGGAGACTGTGGTGTTCATTTACTCAGGAATGCATTTTCGATAATGTTTCACTGGGATAAACTCCACAAGTTTCTTCCTTCCAAGATAAAGGAGTTTCGCAAGTATCTTACAGCTAGGGTTGCAAACGAATCGAACTTTATTGGTTCGATTCGCGATTCGATTCGAAATTTTAAGATTTGAATTCGAATATTTAGAATACGAATCCGAATAAGAATATTTTTTTTATTCGAGAAATATACGAATACGAATATGAAATCACAATATTTGATTCGAAAATTAATCGAATTATTCGATTGGAATAATATAACATAAAAATATAGTATAATTAATATATATTCACATATAATATATGATAACTCACTAAAACATTTAAAAATACTATCAATATATGTTTAAATATAATTTTTGATTATTCAATATATATTTTAAATATAACATTGTTTATATTTTATTAAATAAAAAATGAAAGATGACTTTGAATACAATATTCGATATTCGATTCGAATATTCGAGAAAATATTCGAATTCAAATAAGAACCGATTTATGATTCGATTAAATATTCGAGTATTCGTATTCGTATTCGATTGTCATCCGAATACGAAAGAATATTGCGGTATTCGACTCGATTCGATTCGTTTGCAACCCTACTTACAGCCTCTGTTTTGTACAGATACTGGCGTTGGCCTCCTTGGAACGAAAAAACATCTGTTGTTGTTTGATGCGTGCCTCTGTTTTCTGCAGATACTGGCATTGGCCTCCTTGGCCTCACATGGTTGTGGGTTGTTATTTTGAACTGTTTTTATCAGAATTGTGATCTGATAAATGCTGAAAATCTGGTGATATACTGTGTTTATTCTGTACGTATCTGTTTTTGCTCTGTTTTTTGGGACTCCCTGTTTCGTAATATCGTATAGGATAATTGGTTATACAAGTTCGACCGGTTGTACATTGAACATATACATAAACAAATGAACAGTCATGTAGCGAGCCCTTGAAACATACACTGACTACTTGAATAATATTCCACATATAACAATCAACGCACCGGCCAAGTTGAATTTCATCATTCTTACCGTCTTGTGACACTATTCTCCTTTCGAAATCATCGCACATCGAGAATAAGTCTCCAATACGTTCAGCTTGAATATTACATCTCTTTGGTAGAAACACTTCCGAGTCTGATATCGCTTCGTCTGTATGAATATTGATGTCTATTGGATTCAGCCACATGAAAAAATCGCAGTATCCACTCTTGCAAATAGAAAACAATTTACCTTCTCTTTTGTTCGTTGGTCCCACGATCTTAATATCAGATTCCCTGCCACATTTGCATTTGTCTTCTTTGTATCGTAAGTCACTTCTTTCACTATTTGTTGGTGAAGAACTCATTGTATGATTTAGGGGTATGAATACGTACAACAAGTGTATCGACCACCCTGACTTTCTAATCATATTTAGTGGCGGATTTTCGCAATGTAAGTCGCGTGAGACACGTCTAACAAAAACTTTTTCCTAAAATATGATATATTAGGACCAAACGTAACCTACATCGTCGTAATTATACAAAGGCCGAAGCCCTAAAATATATATTATATTATATTAAAACATCCTAACATCGCTCCACAGGTCGTCATCCATGTACTGCCTCGCCCTCAAAGACCCTGGAGTACCGCGGGCCTGCCATAGTGACGTTTCTCAACGTCCGACTATATCGAACCTACAACATATAAAAACGTGGAATGAACTTATAAAGCTCAGTAAGTGGAAATCATGCATGCAATGCACGTGTCCTAAAATGCAAAGGCATCCGTGCCAGTGCAGTCTAATCGTGTCATATAATTCGTGTCTTGAAATTCGTGTTTCGTATTCATGTTTTGTAATTCGTGTCAGTTATCTTGCTATGCACCATCATGGAGCTCAAATCCACTAGGGATAATAACTATATAAATGGCAATACCCACTCATGGGTGGCTAACCCTAGGGCGCCTTTTCTGTCCCAAGGTGGTTTCATATGCCACGCGGACGCTTCAAACTGGTAGACCTATTCCGAGGATGCTAACACCAATTATACCATTGGTGTTGCTTGTTTCTCCGGTTGCATCTTCCAGGTCGCAACTTTCCGCTAAATGCATGCCCTTGTCTTGAGACATGTCATGTCATGAAATCGGTGACATAAAATCACCATGGTAGCATAGAAGAGCCATTAAATGCAAACTTTATCATGTACAATAAATGATGCGTGACATATGCTCGTGTCTTGTAGCTTTTCGTGGGACTCAGGTATGTACGTGAAAATGCGTACGTGAATAATGCCGAAGTGCTTGTCATGCCACTTCATATAATAATTAATTCACATAAATAAATATTTCACATAGGGGTTCACGTCAAGTTATAGAAGCACATAATCATGTAATTCATGCACATATAATTTATGATTTGTAGTTTGAATTTCCTGTTGTTCGACCTTTAAATAGAAATATTGTAATGTGTCATGCCTTCATTAAATAATTAGGCCGAAACAAATTGTTCTGACTCTACTAACTTGCTAAAATCCTAAGTCTTTCGATTCTAATCTAAGTGAAGTTAGTGTTTGATCATTACATGTAGAGCTTGGCGAAAGTGGAATTGTCTGATTTGTTATCTTATTAAATCGTCCGATTCATCACACTTAGTTTCACCGAACCCTTATTTCGCCCGATTTAATCACACACGGAACTAGTTTTTCCGACCACCTAATCGCCCGATTTGAGGTATTTGCAAGCTGAAATCGCCGAGATCTTCATAAGGGGTAATCACCCGATTTGCTTAGTTTCGATCGATTCCTTGTTGGTTCAGATTAAAGTCGCCCGATTCATGGTCTCCAAATTGCTCGATTGGTCCCCCATGGAATTAGATTCGCCGTCCTTGAATTGTCCCGATCCCATACACGGGATTCTACTTTCGCCACATGCTTAATTGAACCTCAAATCGCTCGAAGCTTCGAGGCTCTTTACCAGTCGATCGAAAGTTTCGTACATTCATCTACCCGCAACCAAATTCGTAAGTTCTAAAATTCTCTTCCACACTAAAACATCCCTCACTACCCAAAGATCATTTTATACTAAGGTTATAAGCCTTAAAACATGTTAGGCCACCAAATACATATAGGAATCGGTCAAATCCTATTTTCCTTACAATCGCTCGAGTCTTTGCTCAAACTTAAAGTGATCGAACTCTCTTTATATTATTGCTTAGTTTCTATACTCAACTCGGTCGCTCGGGGATTCTAGTTCTTATTGCCATTGAATTCGGCCAATTATTATTATTACCATGATCGATCGATTCTTGGTCTTCAATCGCCAATCGATCGAAACTAGTCCATGTCATATATATAATGTTAACCTATTCTCTTAAGTTCTAACGTCGTCACATAATGCACATATCACATGAAGTACCTATAATGTGTAGCACGTAATCATATATACACATATAGCATCATAAAACATGTACCGTACAGTCACATAAATCACATGCGGACTTTATTGGCCGAAGTTGATTTTACATGGATGAACTGATTTAACTATGATACCTGAAATATCATTAGTAGATAAATCCACAAAATAATTTACGTATTGTAACTAATTCTCTTATAGTCCTAATTTTCTTTATTTAGTTAATCCAACACAGTTTCTAATTAAACATCTTCACCCCTAATTAAATCGTAAATCCCGTAATTAAATTTACGGGTATTACATCCTCCCCCCTTAGAAAGAATTTCGCCCCCGAAATTCCGCCAGCTGGAGTATTTCAGGGTAACAATCGATAGGGGGTTGACTTGATTTGGTTTGATCGGAAATCATCTGATTGCTCTTAAAGGTAGTTCTTACTAAGGAAATTAAAACAACGTATCCTTTGGAGAATAAAATGTGGTTTTGAGTTGAAGGAAAGGAGTGGATGTTGATGTTAACCTTTTCGTCTTAATCAATGAACTTAGGTTGAGAGCCATCCCCTTTGGTGATAAGAGATCAGTAGGGAATTCTGGAATAATTTCCAAAGCAAGTGAGGTTCTTGTACCGATCTTTTCTTGTCTAGGAACTTATAGCAAAATAATCCTAATTCTCGACTTCGTATTACTTGCATTCAGAAACTTCGATTGTCCTAGGATCACAATCGAATGATAAGTACGGAAGGCCATAAGCGACAAGATAATCATAAATCAAGAGATTCAGTGACACGATATCCCTGTCTTGATTTATCCCACTCTCATCGTCTTTCCGTCATGCAAGGTTTCATCGAAGATTTCTATAAACTTCTAATGTATTAATTGTAGGGTACATCCTTGTCCTGAATCTTAACAGCACAGAAAGGAAAAATCCTATGATTAATAATCTCCCCCTCTTAAAACATTTGTCTAATCTCCATTGTTCGAAGTCTTAGGAATAAAGGTGGTAACAAGGGGCACAAGTTGTGAAGATTAAGGTAAGGTCCCTCTTGTCGTCTTGGATTCCGACAATTAATTCTAAATAGGACACACAATGCTCATCTAAATTGGTCGGGCCTGTATTACCTTAACGTTGAGCTTACAAGAATAGTTATAATTCTGGTTTAGACACGAACTTAGAAATCATTAGCACTACGCCACTCTGATACGAAGCATGTATAATTCGTAGAAGGAATAGACAAATTGGGGTATAAGGTGTCTTCTGGTATAATAGAATTTAAACTTATCAGGCTGAAAGAAATGAAATGTAGTTTCATCATTATATTCCAGAAGAAAAGAATGTTCAAAGAAAAAGGAACGACTTTGACCGTGAACCGATCAGGAAATAATTTGGAAATACTATCGAAACATACATTGGTGTAAGAGCTGGCATTATTTTGACTAAGACTAAGGTAATTTCTCCGTCTACCACTTATGCGCGAAAAGATTCGCAACTTGTCGTAGGAAGTTATTGAGGCTTTGACTTAGATGTTTGGTGATTCTATTTTTGGCTGATCTTGCCCGCAAGACGGGTATTTCTCCTCTCAGGAAATTGAAGCTTACAATTTGTCCTGGAGAAATCAAATACGGCTTCATTTTGGAAGCCTATCTGTCAATATCATGGTTGGTATTTAATCTGCTATTCTAAACAATAATGGAGTATTTTCTAACACTTAATTATTTCGTGTTGGATCTCCATGTGGTAGATTAATATATCACTGTATTTAAAAGGTCAGAAAATATTTCCACCTTCGGTATGCAATATTGGCGACACATTTAGATGTGTGGCTCAATTTCCTAGAATTAATCATCGGAGCAAAGGTACTTTATAAATTGTTAACGTACCCGTTATTTCCGTAGGAGGAATTTCTGTTTCCTCTAGGTTTAGATTAAACATCCGTGGAGGAACTGGAGAGGATTGCGTCGATGTTTGGTCTGGTTCCAATGATGTATGTATTTGACAAATCTTTGCGAAATGTCCCTGCCTTCCACATTTAAGACAGTTGGCATCCTGCGAATAGCAAATGCTTCTGTGCTGTCGCCCACACTCTGACATCGAAGTATGGGGTTCGGAACATGAGCATGAAAAGTAGCATCCATCGGGTTTGTCCTTGATTGCCCAAGTTGGGACCCTTGACGATTATTTGGACATTGTGAGGATTCTTGAAATATAAAGGCTTTTGGTGGTTTTTGGCTCTGGCCTATTTTCCATCTTTCGCTTTCCTTTCCGATTTTGGGAGATTAGGGTTTCTTTCCTACTAGGGTTAGTAATATTCTCAAGATAAGGATCTACGGCGTTCGGACGAATTTCGTTCGTTGATGAGTTCATAGACCAAGTCCTTGAGTTCGCCGACTTGATCCTAAAGTTCACTGATCTGATCCGATTGCTATTGGATCAATTCGGTAAGATGTGTGAGTGCTGAGTCCCGTTCGTTCATAGGGGACTTAGGTGTAACCCCACGACTCGACTCACCAGTAAATTCTCTATGTCCGCTAGCCATTCTACAGTTAGTCAAATAATAGGCATGTCATCATAAGCACATAATCATATAAAACGTATAACTTACAGGCAAGGCTGATCCTCCAGTCTTTTGAGCGGCCGTACATGAACAGTCTGCAGAACCTCTAACCTAAGCTGTGATACCACATGTATCGACCCTGACATTCTAATCATATTTAGTGGCGGATTTTCGCAACGTAAGTCGCGTGAGACTCGTCTAACGAAAACTATTTCCTCAAATATGATATATTACGACCAACGTAACCTACATCGTCGTAATTAGACAAAGACTGGAGCCCCAAAATATATATTATATTATATTAAACCATCCTAACATCACTCCACGGGTCGTCATCCATGTACAGTCTCGCCCTCAAAAGACCCTGGAGTACCGCCGTCAGCCTGCCTTAGTCGTGGCGTTTCTCAACGTCCGACTCTATCATACCTACAACACATAAAAACGTGGAATGAGCTTATAAAGCTCAGTAACTGGAAACCATGCATGCAATCACGTGTCCTAAAATGCAAGGGAATCCATGCCAGTGCAGTCTAATCGTGTCATGTAATTCGTGTGTTGAAATTCGTGTCATGTATTCATGTTTTGTAATTCGTGTCATGTCTTGTCTTGTAGTTCGTGTCTTGTCTTGTAGGGCCTCTGGCTTATCTTGCTATGCACCATCATGGAGCTCAATCCACTAGGGATAATAAATATATAAATGGCAATACCCACTCATGGGAGGCTAACCCTAGGGCGTCTTTTCTGTCCCAAGGTGGTTTCATACGCCACGCGGACTCTTCAAACTGGTAGACCTATTCCGAAGATGCTAACACCAATTATACCATTGGTGTTGCTTGTTTCCTCAGGTTGCATCTTCCAGGTCGCGACTTTCCGCTACATGCATGCCCTTGTCTTGAGACATTGCATGTCGTGAAATCAGTGACATAAAATACCCCGATAGCATAGAAGAGCCATTAAATGCAAACGTTTATCATGTACAATAAATCATGCGTGACATATGCTCGTGTCTTGTAGCTTTCGGTGGGACTCATGTATGCACGTGAAAATGCGTACGTGAATAATGCTGAAGTGCTTGTCATGCCACTTCATATAATTATTAATTCACATAAATAAATAGTTCACATAGGGATTCACGTAAAGTCATAGAAGCACATAATCATGTAATTCATGCACATATAATTTACGTGTTGTAGTTGGGATTTCCACTTACCTGTCGTCCAAAAAAGTTCAACTTACTGCCGTTGGAATTTCCTATTGTTCGACCTTTAAATAGAAATATTGTAATGTGTCATGCCTTCATTAAATAATTAGGCCGAAATAAATTGTTCTGACTATGCTAATCTGCTAAAATCCTAAGTCGTTCAATTCTAATCTAAGTGAAGTTAGTGTTTGATCATAACATGTAAAGCTTGGCGAAAGTGGAATCCGATTTGTTATCTTATTAAATCGTTCGATTCATCACACTTAGTTTCACCGAACCCTTATTTTGCCCGATTTAATCACACATGGAACTAGTTTTGCCGACCACCTAATCGCCCGATTTGAGGTATTTGCAAGCTGAAATCGCCGAGATCTTCATAAGGTGTAATCGCCCGATTTGCTTAGTTTCGATCGATTGCTTGTTTGTTCAGATTAAGTCGCCCGATTCATGGTCTCCAAATTGCTCGATTGGTCCCACATGGAATTAGTTTCGCTGTCCCTCGAATCGCCCGATCCCATACATGGGATTCTACTTTCGCCCCATGCTTAATTGAACCTCAAATCGCTCGAAGCTTCGAGGCGCTTTACCAATCGATCGCAAGTTTCATACGTTCATCTACCCGCAACCAAATTCATAAGTTCTAAAATTCTCTTCCACACGAAAACGTCCATCACTACCCAACGATCATTTTATACTAAGGTTATAAGCCTTAAAACACGTTAGGCTACCCAGTACTTAGCTAATTCCAAGGAAAACCCTCAATTATGGATTTATACCCTAAATTAGGGTTTTCTGCATCTTCCTTACATTTAAATTCCTAGGTTTTCCCTTAATTCTTAAAGTTAAAATATTTAGGAACCTAAGTTACGAAAATCAGTATAGCTACAAGTAATATTCTACTTACCAAACTTGAAATCTAGGCTTGTTTGCAATTTTCTTAATTGGAGTTTCTCTCGGCTTCTCTCCTCTCCTTGTTTGGTAAGTTTGTGTTTTTAAGGGTTTTCTTTTACTTTCCTTTCTTATGTCTATTCTAGGGATGACAGTGGGCGGGGATTCCCCGTCCCCGCGGGGTTCCGCCCCGAACGGGGCGGGGAATCCCCGAGTTTTTGTCCCCGCGGGGATCCCCGCCCCGTTCCCCGCCCCACCCCGCCTTCTATATATATATTATCATATATATAATATTAAATTATAATTTAAATAATATTAAAATAATATTAAATATAGTTTAAATAATATTAAATTAATACATATAATACATAAAACTATAATTTATATAAAATTTGTAACGAAAATATAATTAAATTTATATATTATATTTAAAATATTAATTTTTTTAAAAAAAATTGAATCCCCGCGGGAAATCCGATCCCCGCGGGATCCAGCGGGGACGGGGACAATTTTGTCCCCGAAAGCCTCGCGGGGCGGGGACGGGGATTAGGTCCCCGCCCCCGCCCCGCCCCGCCCCGTTGCCAACCCTAGTCTATTCTTACTAACGTTCTTTTGAGTTTCTTGATAAGTATTAGACATAGATTTTGGGGTATGGAAGTTGATGTGACAAATAGGTGACTAAGCTTTACCTCCCATGCTAAGAAATTGTTATATAATTTTTAGTTAATCGAAAGTTGACTCTATATGGATTGTAATTGGTCTAGTTCTATTCCAATGCTAACCAATCGGTCCATTCTTCGTCTGGATCTCCTTTCTCGGCGAAAATAGGTGTGTAGACATATGATTCGATCGAAACTATATTTCTTATGGATTAATAATATTTAAATACTTAGACTCGCCCGATTTGAGTCTACTTTGTTCGGCGATTACCGACACCCATATATCTAGAATCGGTCGACTCTCAGTTGTACACCTAATAATTTAATATTTTATCTACCTCGGCGATTCTATTCATGTATTAATCCTACTATCGGCCGAAACCTAGTTCATACACCTAATTGCCCGATGCATCAATTAAATTAGTATATTATGTTGCTCGGCGATTCTTCTTCCATCGAAACTCATTACATCTGAATTACTAATATATTAAATTCACTTGAAGGTCATTCTTTCGATTAAAAATCGACTTAGCTTCTAAATGCAGCCGATAGTTGTCTCCTAACAAATTTTACATTTTGTACTATCCATATATATACTTAACATGTTATCTCTACTATATTAGGTACGAAGCTTTACACTGATGAACACATCAACTAGTAAGAATCAATACCATATACTTCAAAAATCACTTATAACCTATAACGTAAACACTTATGATTAGGAACCGTATTTTAAGAGTTCATAGTTTTCTGAACATGATACTTATGAAAATCTCTTGTTGTCCTTAACGTATATGACTAGAAGTAATTCACATAGTAGAAAATAATTCAGGTATAGTAAGTTTAAGTAATATACCTCACCTTGAGTTCTCAAACTTTTGAATTGTCAGTTGTTCGTTGTTGGTTCGTTAGCTCAACACTTTGGTTCAAAGTTCTTATGAGTTAAAGTGAGGGTTTCTCTTTTATCTAGGCTTTACGTGTAATAGTAGGAAAATAACATCAACATGTTTTATTAATACTTATCTTCATTTATTATATTATTATAGGACTTCCGTCATCGTTAGGTTTTCCTTTTTTTGACTTATTTGGAGCTTCTAGTTACTTGGATGTTGTCCTTATGTGATTGGTCTAATTTTGTAGGTTTCGATCAATCTCCTTGTGAAGTCCCTCAATCGACCGATTCTACACCTCATACTAATCCATCGCCCGATTTCTTTTCTCCAATTCATATCTCGGCCATTTCAATAATTCCATATATATAGGAATCGGTCAAATCCTATTTTCCTTAACAATCGTTCGAGTCTTAGCTCAAACTTAAAGTGATCGAAACTCTCTTTATATTATTCCTTAGTTTCTATACTCAACTCGGTCGGTTCTAAATTAGTTTCTATACTTAAGCTCGGGGATTCTAGTTCTTATTGGCATTGAATTCGGCCGATTATTATTATTACCATGATCGATCGATTCTTGGTCGTAAATGTCCAATCGATCGAAACTAGTCCATGTCATATATATAATTCTTAACCAAATTCTCTTAAGTTCTAACGTCGTCACATAATGCATGTATCACTAGCATGTAATCATATATGCACATATAGCATCATAAAACATGTACCATACAGTCACATAAATCACAGGCGGACTTTATTGGCCGAAAGTTGATTTTACATGGATGAACTGAATTTAACTATGACACCTGAAATATCATTAGTAGATAAATCAACAAAATAATTTACGTATTGTAACTAATTCTCTTATAGTCCTAATTTTCTTTATTTAGTTAATCCAACACAGTTTCTAATTAAACATCTTCACCGCTAATTAAATCATAAATCCCATAGTAAATTTTGCGGGTATTACAACAACAATATTTCGTGTACTATCTCTTCATATACGGCTGAAGACAGCATATTAATAGGTATATTTGGATAGGTTGCAATAAATTACAAATGATGTTTCTTAATCGAGTATTATCAACCTTAAGTTTTTGTTTTTAGGTTAGCAGCTTAAAGTCGAACATATGAACGAATGAATCCTTATACCATTCTCTACCACACTATTCTCTTGATTGACAACTAAAACTTAGTCCCCATGTTATGGACGTGCAGCGTTAGGATATTGTAATAAATAAATTGTTTGCAATTACTCGAGTTAATTGACTCATAATATTGAAATACAATCAATAAATATATTCAATGGACGGTTGATATTGTTTTGCAAAGCTTTTGTCAAATACTCTTCCGAAATACGAATAAGCACCGCTTACAAAATTAAATACATTTTGGCTTACTACATTTTAGATTTCATAGGGAGTGCCTGCGTATTTGGGGAGAAAGCAACAACAAATGAGAAGGAAGAGCAAGAGAAATGTCGCCGCTGGCGTTGAGGTAAGCAGCTACATTTTTTTCATTGAGTTCTCTTTACTCCTATTTTATTTCGACTTTTAGTTGCGCGAGTATGTGATAGCTATTTCGTGATTTGTAGCCACAACTTAGCCGTAGTTAATCGCCCCAAATTCGTGCAATTATACCTACCAACAAAATGCATACAAGTTTATCAACTGGAATTGCGGAAACCTAGCTCCAGTATCATGGATTTCATTTAAATTTTTGCAAAAAGGGTTAGCTATTGTTTTAGATTTGCAGAATTGATTGTTGAAATATTTTGCGAAATTAAGTTTGGTAGATATCCTCAACTTTGATTGTTTTGCCGACTGCATGATTAAATTTTATGCACATTATTAGGGTTCAACTTCACGCCACGGTAGAGCCAGCTCATACTCACTTCTTCGAAGATCAAATCATCTCAAATCTCCAATCTGGTGCAAGAATCGGAGCAGGATGGAAAATTCATTGGTAAACCTTCGAAACCGACGAGAGTGATAGCAGTAGAGAACAAGATGTTTTCTACAATTCTGATAAAAACAATGACAACAAAGATGAAGTCCAACGCAAAAATCCTGAAAATAATCCAATGGTCGACGAAGTCATCAACTTGGAAGGACCGAGTGAAGACATTAGCTACAAGAGTGTGTACGTCAAATCGCAGAAGAAGGTGCATTTTTTTCTGCAACTATCGTATGACATTAGAATGTATTTGTATAATATGTTTTCGATTTCGGCAGATTGATATCTTAAGGGAAGAGAAGTTTGCCATCCTCTAGAAAACTTCAGTTCATGCGTGGACAGATTGCTGCGGTAATCTTTATCCATTTTTTCTTTCCTCTTCGATAAGTAAATAAATATTTTGTGCTTCTCATTTCAAGCGATGTCTTTTGACCAGTTTGAGAAAATGCGGGAGATGTTTACTTCTCCCCAACAAGTAATAGTCCATGGACCGTCTGCTTGTGGAAAAAAGCAATTTCTCATCGCTCCACCCTCCGTCAGAGATAATGTGAATGACAATGCTTCTCCCAGTACGAGAAGAACGTACAAGAGAAAACGGGGCAAATAATGTGGGGTTAAGGGCACTTTTGTCTGTTTATGCGGACATTTACTTTTAGTTGTTTTACTCTATCTGTTTCGGAAACTTGGACAATATTTGTTTTTTTATGTTATGTGGGTCATGTTTTGAACTGCAATCGCTGTATTAATTCGGCATATCATATTTCTAAATTCTGTTGTCTAATTGTCTAATGAAGTGCATGAGATATTCATGGATTATTAAGGAAATAAAACTTAGGCAGTTATTAAACTGTACGATAGATACGTACTATTAAAAAATGAATGGTATTGCTCAACTTAGTGTGTAGACAATTAAAAATAGACTATTATTTTATATCAAATGCATTTGATAGATGGTGATGGGAAAAAGTTATGTAGGACACTGAGGAGTCTTGCATGCACGAAAAATGGACATCAATATTTATGTATGACCGCATGAAAGTTTGTATATTTAATGAAATTTATGGTAGTATCGATTGATTGTACTTGATAATTACTTATGTATATTAATGAACTTAACAATATGTTAATGGTAATGCGAACAAACCATTGATTGTATCTCAACTTAGCTGTCTGCCACAGTTAAATACGTTCAATTGCTACAAAAGCACTGAATGACATATAATTATTAATGTGCATAGACTGTATCGCCTGTTGAATGATAATCGATTGCTATGGTAGGGTTTCTACGACCAGTCTTGCAAGAACACTTTAACAGTCTGAGTACTACGATGAATCACGTGGTGGACAGAATGGACGATAAGATAATTCTTGCACAAGATATGAAGAAATGGTATTCAAAGCACCGCAAGAGAGTTGCAATGCCCTTATTGGTCATCCGGAAGAAACCATGAGTGTTTTGACACGTCGCTTTTCTGGCATCGACGCAAAGTTATCATATATTAACGATTTGATTGGTAAATTTCTTTTCTTAGTTAAATCATCATGATTGAAAAATAGGAAGCAGTCGTGTCGATCGACGAGCTCAGTGCATGCATCTTCTTATTTGTCATTAGCAATTAATTGATTAACCGAAGATGGTTTTTTTAAAATGTAATTTGATTGTTTGTTGAAAATATTTTTTATTTTAATATGCTCTAGAAATGTTTTATAAACAACTGTCCGAGCAGGAATCTCCAAGGGCAAGCATGCAAGAAAACGCGATTAGAAATTCTAAGGAACAAGCGTTGTTTACGTGTGTAGTACAAGGCATTAAATTTCGACGATAGAGGTTGGTATGTAAATTCTGAATAATTGTATGCCCCTTTAACTCCGATGTTTTTAGAGTTGCCGATAATGAATTGTTTTCACCAACAGACCGCAACGGTCTCAGGAACGATAACTTATCGGTGAATAGCAACAAATTTTCGTCTCACGGGGTATGGTCTCTATTCGTTAATGACTTATCTATATTAGTATATCCCGGATTTTATTTGTCAACTGAGGCTTAAGTGTTCGTAGTGTATACGAATAAGGAATGTGTTAGGTCAGTTGTTCCGCAAGACTATCATACAGAAGAATCGGTTCATTGTTGTTTCTATGACGCATTAGTATGGAAGGCCGAATCAACCCACAACAAAGTACAGACGTGTACTTATGTCTTTTGCTACAGTCAGGGCAGAGTCAAATTGCCACCTTTGAGGCGTGCGCTGCATTATCTATTGAATACGTTTTCTGATCAGTCTTTTTCGACAAAACATCAGAGTTTATAATTCTATCCTCGCTTTTACATCAATGGGTGCAAAGGTTGACACTTCCATCAAGCAAAGAACAGGTGCTTATGTTTATAGAATTCATGGTCAAAATTACCATAATATTGGATCACTACTTCCAGCAGACGGAGATCGCCCTATGTTTGCTCAGCTGTATATCTATGATACTGCGAATGAAGTTACTAACAGAATTAGTACGATGTCAAGGGAGAGTTCAGAGAATCTGGATACATCTGTAGCTGCAGAGCTCATAAAAATTATGTATACAAACAATGAACTTGCGAAGTTCTTTAGCGAGACAGATATGAAGCAGGCCTAAAAGAGGAATTTTCGATAAGGTTGGTGGGCCGTAATCGTCGCGACAGACAGTATGACTTACCTGTCACAAACAAAATTATGGGTCTCATAGTTGGCTACTTTTCCATGACAGATGGTCAAAGGGATATAATTGTGCAGATTAAAACATGGCAACTTCAGAGGATAAGTGAATTGCATCATTCTTTCATGTCTATGCAATATCCGATCTTATTCCCGTTTGGAGAATCGGGTTTCCACGACCAGATTCCTTACAACAACGCAGGTAATTCTACACTGAAAAGGAAATTCATAACAATACAGGAGTTCTAACGCATATTAGTTGCAGACAAGGTTGTCTGAAGGCAAAGGTACCATAAGAGGCCATAGAGCAGGAACGGTTGCGTTGGATTAGAACAACCAGCAAACGCTTAGAGCAGATATTTATAATAACATATGTGATGCAGTATGTAGGGGAGAGACCAATGCCAAGTCTCTTGGCAAAAAATAATTCTCCCATCATCTTTTACAGGATCTCCAAGGTATATAGTGGAAAATTATCACGATGCACTTGCGGTTTGCAGATGGTATGACAATCCACAGTTATTCATAACCATCATTGCAAATCCGAACTGGGAAGAAATTGATTTCCACTTTAGAACATATGGAGACGACATTTCAATGACAGGCCAGATCTACAATGCAGATTGTTCAAGGTAAAATTAGAGCAGCTTATAGCAGACATACGAAGTGGTCTTTTCTTCGATAGCTGTAGAGCAAGTATGTTTTCAGAAATTCTATGCAATCCATTCCCGTGAAAAATATGTATTCCATAAACAGTTTTTGAATTAACATTCTGATTTATCTTGCAGTCTTGTATACAATTGAATTTCAAAAGCATGGTTTGCCACATGCACACATTTTTCTGCTGAACCTACTCCGGCCCAGGTCGATGAAATTATTTGCGCAAAGATCCCTGAGAGAGAGCTTGACGAAGAAGGGTATAATTTGGTCGAACAATTTATGATGCATGGGCCTTATGGATTTGATGGATCAAATTCGCCGTGCATGGAAAATAACAAGTGTCGGAAGAAATTTCCAAGACAATTCTGTGAAAGAACTACTGTGAACGAATCCGGGCACGTCCATTACCGCATGAGAAGAAATGAAAGATACATCATAAAAAATATAGTGATGGATAAAAGTTTTGTAGTCCCACATAATTTGCGGATGCTGAAAAATACCAGGCACATATAAATGTTGTGTGGTGCAATACGGCGAAGGCAATAAAGTACCTATTTAAATATATCACGAAGGGTGTTGACAAGGCAACGATGATAATCGAAGATACAGGATCTTCAAGCCAACGTTCTGGTAGAACGGGTGCAACAAACGACGACGAAATAAGAAGGTATCTAGATTGCAGATACTTATCTGCTTGCGAGGCAATGTGGAGGACTTTTGCGTCGTCCACTACAGAAAACCAGCTGTGCAATGATTACTATTGCACTTACAAGGGCAGCAAAGTTTGGTGTACAACGATAATGTTGACCTCAGAAATATGATGTCAAGAGAAGGTTTACAGAAATCTATGTTCACATAATGGATAGAGGCTAACAAGCATAGCGAAGAGGCAAGACGATTAACTTATATTCAGTTTCCTTCGAAATTTGTGTGGAATTCTTCTATAAAGGCCTAGGCACCGCGTAAGAAGGGTTTGTTATTGTAGAGTAGTCAATATATGTTAGGTCCTCGTTTGTCAACACAATTAATGCTAGGCATGAATTCTAAGGAAATCGATTAGAATGACGAAGATTGAAGTTCGATCGAAAACCTTTGATCGAAGAACACGAGAGAGAAAACCTTTAGTATGAGAAAGTTTTGTGTGTTTCTCTCTGTAGAAATGAATTCTGCAGCCTTTCGGATCAATTCTCTAATTTTTTGTATTAAGCACAATGTTTGTACAAGTATTTATACCAAACAAACTTGGTATAAATATATAACTAGTCATAATCTATGGACTAATACAAATAAAGCCCCTAATTACAAGGACAACTAATGAAATCAAGTACAATCTAAAATGTATACTCTACAATCTCCCCCTTTGTGCTTGATTGTGTTTCCACGATATTTAGTAAATGATGCGGAAAGGGTAGTGATATTGATCCACAAGAAGCTCAGCAAACTCTTGAAATAGCCGAAGCTAATTTGAGAAAAGCTTAAGGAAAGAGACAAATAATTGAGGCAAATCTAGCTCTCCGACGAGCTAGGACAAAAGTGGAGGTTGTCAATGTGATTTCATAACTAGTTGGGACGTTCAAATAATCAAAAGCAATTCTCTTTCAGCAATAAACCCTATTTGGATTCTGTTGAGTGAATCCAATCAAGCAGAATCCTATTTTGATACAACTCAATTCAAAAAATAGAATCAAAAATAAATTTAGAATAGAAATAAAGAAAAATACAAAATCAATAACAATAAAGTGGGGCAAAAACTTATTAGATACCGAACTCGATGGTATCTAATAAGTTTTACCTATTATTGGATTTGAACCAATGACTCCTGCCGTGTGAAAGCAATACACTAACCACTGAGTTAAGTTGGTAATTTTTCCCAAATCAAGCACTAATCAAAGAAATTAAAATTGCCCGACATGAAAGCCTTGAAGAAATGCACATATCGAAGTCCTAAGCTCTACATTAACCCCAAATGCCAAAAAGTCGAAAAATTAAAAACATGAAGCTAACAGTAGCTCGCTCGTTCCTTCTTATGCGTCCAACAATGGTGGAATCTTCCTCGTGAAAGCTTGCTCGTGGAAGCTAGCTCGTTCGCTCTCCTTACATGGGTGTTTGAAAGTGAAAGCTTGCTCGTTCGTTCGTCATCTCTTTCTCGTCTCCGGTTTGAAGGTGAAAATGGTGGAAGTTGGGGTGTTTGACTAATTCAATTGGTTTTTTGGTAATATTTATGTTTTACAAGGTTATAATTGTCCATTAGGTAGGTATTTGATATATATGTTTGAAATGGGGAGTTTTATGATAATTAAATGAGGGTGGGAGAGTTAGTTGATTGGTAGTTTGGGAGGAGGGATTTAAGTATAGATTTGCCTATTTATTATCAACCACACAATATAGCATACTTATCCATAATTTTCTAATAAATACCATAATTAATAAAAAATATTAGTAATTAAAATTTTAAATCAAAATAAAAAAATAAAAAAATATTTTAATGGCTGCGGGGCGGGGCGGTCCCCAATTTTTTTAGGTCCGCCAGCCACTCCGCCCCGCCAAATTGACAGTACTAATTATAATTAATCTAAACTCAGTTAAATTATAGGTGCGTCTACTTTAACAATGGGCTCACTTATTAATATGGGGATGTAAATAAAAAAACCAAACACAATACAACACCTTATTAATTGAAACAATAACCCGTAAACTAATATTAATGAAGTAAACTATATGGAGAAGAAATATTAAACCCGTAAATGGAATAGACGAAAAACAATAACACATGATATACACTAAACTATTAATAATAATTTTAAATAATTATAATAATAATTTGAATACTATCATAGAAAGTAGAACCACATACTATATCAATATATGAAACGATCATGATAATGAAATAAAATAAAATAAATAAATTATGATTCTCATGAACTTATCGAAAATTCTATAGCATGAATTGTAGATTTCATGCTAGAGTAAGCCATCATAAACTCCATCAAATCCAGAGTAAGCCAATTCCAAAACAGCAATCCAAAGGAGCCATATACGAGCTTTACAGTTGTGCGTGTGTTGTAAGATCTGTCGACTCGACCTATAGATGCGTTTCACAAAATAGAAACCCGATCAGAAATGTATAACATATAGATAAGCACCTCCCTTTACACGGGTCGTCTACTCAAAATAATCAGAGTCAGTTTTATATATTCTATACAATCTGCTCTAAATCTGATAAACAATGGAAACACATCGAAGGAAAATTTCAGTAGGGATGGGAAATCTTTACTCTATTCATGGCGATTATAAGCAATTATTATCATATTATAAACCTATAGATAACAAAGATTACTTATCAGTGAAGGAGCGCCCGAAGCAACGGCATCAGTACAGGTAGACGCTTCATCTTCCTAACATCGTCAGCCTCCTCTCCGTTCGTACTCTTCTCTGACTAACTACTTACTTTTGGATACGTCATCCCAACTTGATGTAAGAGATGCCGTGAGCCATGGCGCGTCGTCCGTGTCGAAAGTGTTGAGAATCAATAAGTTTAATAACCTATATCCGTTTCAATAAGGTAAAAGATCAGCTAAGTTCCTAGTTAAGTAGCAGAATTTGATTGCAAATGTTTAAAGAAACTTGCTTTCAAGGATTGCGAATAATCAGTACCCAAAGAGAGCATGAACCAAAGCGAGTATGTGAATGATTATCAACACAACCTCTCCTAAACGTATACGTAAGATGAATTGACTGATACATCTATGTGGTGGGAAGCTTCAATCTATTCAAGTATGAAGGCTGTCGTGGAGCAACTGTCAAAATAACAAAAGAAGCAGATGATTTCAAAATTTGAGAGTCTAACATAGGATGAAACAAAATGATTCAACTCATGGAATCAGCAATTCTCTATTTCTTGACTCCCTGCTGCTTAAACAGCCTCCTTAAGCGGCAACAACATTTGTGGCATTATCATGAACCCTAGCATCCCTACGCACTCCACATTCACGCGGAAAACACGATCATCAGTACAAAAACTCGAAACCATGTTAACAGATGCTTGGATAAATAAGAGGAGGATAATAGTTGTACTAGCTGCAAGATGTCAAGTATTAAAGGTAATCAGTTGAAATTATCTGAAGGCACGATATAGCTTTGGCTCGGACAGAAAGATTGCAAATTTCCCACATTTCTGTGATTGAAGATGAGCAGATCTAACCTAGATCGGATCCTAAAAGGGGCTTACGAAGATAAAAATCAAGACATTCACATAACACCGTCTTCGGAACGAAATCACCATAAGCGCCAAATGACGATACCCTGCAAAACCGTAGTCAAAATTCGACAAATCATCTACCAAACATCGGCCCGGAAGACAATGAAAGCCCACCTGAAAAACTTGTTTTCTTTGGCTGCAATAACAAAAAATTTGAGATACCTCCATGGCGATTTTTTCTTTCTGGCGTCAACATTGCTGGCCTAACCCTCTCCATATCAAAACTATCTATGGCATGTATATCAACGGCCTGGCTATTAACTCACCTCAATCAAAGCCAAAATTAGAGCACGAAGAGGAAATCATGGAGCGATAAGGTTGGTTTCGGAGACGAAGTTAATGTTGGAAAATTTTAAAAAAGAGGAACGATCTATTTCGTTTTAAAAAAAGAGGAACGGGTTCTCAAATGACTGAAATACCCTTACTAAAAAATTGGTTAAGGAGGCTAATCCGTTTTTTTAACAGTGAAAAGTTATTCGAGTTTTATTCGAGTGACATAATACTCGAATAATTGACTCGAATAAATGCATTTTTGACTTATTAAAAGCGAAAAATTATTCGGATTTATTCGAGTAAAACCAAGACTCGAATGACTTACACTAATAATAAATCGAAGAGATAAGGTGACTCGAATAATGTGCAGAAAATTTAAACGAGTATGCTACATTATTCGAGTATCTTATCGAGAGTTCTTTTCGAGTCAAAACTCGAATACAGAACTCGAATAATATACTCGAATAAGCAGTGTTTTAAAAAGCTCGAAAAGAAAATTAGACACAAATCACTCGAAAACCTTAAATCCCTCGCGCTCTCTCTTCGAAACCAAATCACTCGAAAAATCGTACACAAGCCCAAGCATAATCATCAATGGCGAAAAGAAAAACGAGATCATCGGAGCCTTCCGCGCCTGTTCGTAACCGGGTGGATGAGCAAATCGACGGCGGTAGAGCCACGGTGAGTTTTTGGTCGCATTTTGGGTTTTTGTTAAATCGAATTGGTTGAACGAATTTCTTGGTTAGATCTTTTGTTATTAGCGTTAAATCGATCGATTTTGATGTTAAATCTTTGCGTAAACGTCGTAATCGGTCGGATTTTTGTAAAAATCGTTTTTCATCGCCTTTTCGAGTATTTATTCGAGTAATTAGGGTTCGAATAACTGCTTGACTTATTCGAGTGATGTTTTACTCGAATAATTTACTCGAATAACAGTGAATTTTGCTTCTTTTTTGCGTTTTCAGATCTATCTTCCGACGAAGTTGCCGGCGGACAATTTCTACCATGCCACCCTCACTCTGAACGCGCAGTACATGTCGGTATGCGAACGCATCCGTACGCTTTTGAACGAGGAGGAAATGGAGGAGATGGTTAGACGGACTCAGTTCGGGAACCTGATAAAGGTGGCCCGAAACCACTACAACTCGAACATGATCATGTGGTATTTGATGAGCCGGCAGGTGGAGTACATGCCGGACTCGAAGGAGTTCTGGATGGTCGTTCGTGGGCGACCATTACGATTTTCATTGGTCGAGTATTGCCTACTCACGGGCCTCGACTGCGGCGCTAACGAGCCGAAGATACCGTCATCGAACGAGTTTGCGACGAGGCATTGGCCTGACATTAATTCTATTTTTTTATCTTTTTGATTCGTTTTTTTACTTCGATTTCAAAAACTAACGTTTGTTTTATGGCTCGCAGGCAAGCCCGTTATATATTTACACGATTTGGAGAAGAAAATCACGGAAATGATCCGTGACGCCGGTGGAGCCTCGGGCGTTCATCCCGAGAAATTGAAGATCGCGGCCCTTTATTTTGCTGTCGGGGTGCTAGGGGAGCGGAGGGTAAAGAAGGACTTGAAGGTCAAGGAGGAGTGGCTCCGTCTGGTGGAGGACTTCGACCGCTTCAACGAATATCCTTGGGGAAGGATATCGTTCGAGGAGGTCATTTATGGTCTGAACAAAGACCTCTTGGGGAGGGCGATGGAGATGGCATCGAATGGAAGAACCCAAACAACCTTCGATATCAGCGGCTTCGTAATGCCGCTTCAGGTAATTAAATTAGTTTTGTATTATTATTTAAGACATATTATATTTATTTTAACTTACTTCTACTCTCTTTTATCAGGTTCTGGCATACGAGTGCTGGCCGACCGTCGGGCAAGAATTCACTGTGAGAAGAGCCGGCGAAGGGCTCCCGCTACCCCGTATGTGCCATTGGAAGACGACATTTTACGGCAAGAGCTCTGCTCCGGGATGGCAAGCGGTCGAGCGTGCATTCGGTGCCGTGGCGATGGATGTAAGTATATTTATTTATTTATAATATGGATTTATTTAGATTGCGTTTTCTAAATTGTACAAATACACAGGACGTGCGGTGTTGCCTTACACCGACCGATGCTGAAGCCGATTCAGGCACTTCCGCACGGTCGCCGGATTTTGTGGCAGCCGGAATGATGCCGTGGCCCAGAGGATAGTGGAGCATCTTCTAAATGGGCTGCCGGTCTACTGCACCGAGCATCGGCTTGCTCCGTCTCCTCCTCGGCCGTCTCCTCCTCCGAGGTCTTGTCCTCCGAGGCCGTCTCCTCCTCCTTCCGGCTCAATCATCGCCCATTTCGATAGAAGAATGGACAGGCTGGAAGGCGATGTACGGGATTTGCGGACGGAGATTAGGGAGCTGCGCTCGATCGTGGTCCAAGGTATGTCTTACTTAATGTTTATTTTATAAGATTATATTGATATTACGTCAATCTAATGTAATACTCTAATTTTGTAGCCCTTGAGAGCCTGACGCCGAGAACGGTGCGGGATATTACGAGAAGCTACGATCAGGACATGCCGCCTCTTCGCCTCCTCATTCGCCGCCGACGGGGAGTCGGGAGCAGGGGGCGAGAATGTGGAGATGGAGGCCGAGATGGAGCTGCGGCCGTGGCGGCGGAGAGGGCGGCGGCGGAGGCGGCGGAGAGGGCGGCGGCGGAGAGGGCCGCGGCGGATAGGGCGGCGGCGGAGAGGGCGGCGGCGGAGAGGGCGGCGGCGGATAGGGAGGCGGCGGAGCAGGCGGCGGCGGAGAAGGCGGCGGCGGAGCAGGCGGCGGCGGAGAGGGCCGCGGCGGAGAAGGCAGCGGCGGAGCAGGCCGCGGCGGAGAGGGCGGCGGCGGAGCAGGCGGCGGCGGAGAGGGCCGCGGCGGAGGCGGCGGCGGCGACGGCGGAAGTGGAGAGGGCGGCGGCGGAGGCGGCGGCAGAAAGGGCCGCCACGGCGTCGAAGGCAAAGAAGGCGGCGTGGGCGGAGGCGCAGAGGGCCGCCGCGGCGTCGAAGACAAAGAAGGCGGCGGAAGCGGAGGAGAGGTGGCCACGGACGGAACGTGCGAAGAAGAAGTCGAGGTTGCTTTCGAGTCCGTATACGCCGACGCCCGATTCGACCCCTCGCGTTGCAATACAACGCCGCGCGGACATAGAGCATATCATCGGCGAGAGGGTGAAGAATTGGGATGCCGTCGCGGCGGAGGTGGCAAGAATGGGCGCAAAGGAGGAACGGCAAGGAATCCTCCAAGCGTACGACAAGAAATTCTTTGCCGACCTGTCCAGTCCGAAAGTGTGGCTTTCGGATGAGGTATGTGTGTTTTTTGCTAAATATGTTCTAATTATTTCGTTTAATAACATTATATGCTATTATTGCAGCACGTCAACGAGGCATTCAGCGGGTTCACAGCGATGCAAGAAAACTGCGTGCATGCGGAGCGAATCGCGTACGTGAACGCCAACTTCGCACATGCAGTCAGGATGGAGTCCGCCAAACCGCGACCGTGGAACGTGTCCTCGTTCGACCTATTCGCCACGGGAGAGATCAATGCGATATACGGCGGCAAGCCGTCACTCCTCGTCGCTCGGTTCAAGGAGAGGAACATCCTCGTTTTGGATTCCGATCGCAGCAGCGATTCGGACTTGAGGGCAATGAAGCCGTTCCTCGATCCTTTGGCCGAAGTGATACCGCTGATGCTTCAACACGTAGGTGTGGAGCAAGAATCCGGGGAGAAGTTTGCTTGGGTGCGGTGCCCCAATTTCCCTCAACAACGTCTCAGGTAATTTTTTATTTTCTCACTTTCTTATTTTCTTATTTTCTTAAACCTGAAATTGTTATATTTCTCGAACAGCGGAGAGTGCGGTATGTACATGCTTAGGGCCGCGATGTCTCTGTTGATCGGTAACAGAGATGATCTCTACGCTTTGGACGATTCTAAAGTTGCCTCGTTTAGAAAGTTTTTGACTATATGTATTTATTTTAACAATTGGGATATTGTATGAACCGTTTTAGATATATTTGTATAGATTTTTTGATTTGGAATTGTTCTGTGTTATGGTTGGTTGAGTTGCTGTTGAGGTTGTTCAGAGTGTTCAAGGTTCAGTGTTGTTTTTTCCAAATTTCACTGTTATTCGAGTGAAAGAGCTTGTTCGAATAATGATAATTATTCGAGTAAGCTAATCGAGCTTAATTCGAGTACCTCATAGCACTCGAATAAGCTTCACTGGATCAGTTGATTTTATCGTACTTCACTGTTATCCGAGTCAAAGATCTTGTTCGAATAATGGAAATTAAACGAGTAAGCTATTCGAGCTCAATCCGAGTATCATACAGCACTCGAATAAACTTCACTGGATTAGTTGTTTCTGTCGAACTTCACTGTTATTCGAGTGAAAGAGCTTGTTCGAATAATGCTACTTTTATCGAGTTGCATATTCGAGCGTATTCGAGTATAATACATAACTCGAATAATTTAAAAATCGAAAATATTGTTTTTATATCATGAGCATGAAATGTTAATAACATGAAAACATTTCATGTTAAATATCATTTCATGTTAAATGACATTTTATTTCTAAATAATAAGATATTATAGAGATTCTTGAAAAAAAAGAAAATCAAGTTGATATTTCGATACATGTTATATATATTGTTGATGGGAATGTATATACTAAAGTCCTATCTACCAATGTATTTCATTGTATGTTATGCAACGACTTTTATTAAACATTGTTAATCTTCATAAAGCGACTTATTAACATCATGAAGGCCCTAAAAACATCGAAATATTGATATTTATACATCTATGTATCGAGATAATTAAAATTCAAAAATTCTGAAAAGAACACTCGAATTACAAGATATTATTCGAGTACGGTATTCGATTTTTTTGTAAATTATTCGAGTTATTCGGTTACTCGAATAAGTTCAGGTTTTCGTTTTCGACTTTTTATTGTTACGTTATTCGAGTGACCTATTCTAATAATATTCGAGTTGTGCATTTTACTCGAATAACAGTGAAAAAGCTACAATCAAGCCAAACTCACAATAATCCATCAATCTCATACAACCTCATACATCAAACTCATACAACCTCATACATCAAACTCATACAAACTCATACATCAAGATTTACTTAATGTCTACGACCAAACTCACCGACGGACGGAAACCTCCTTTCTTTTCTCCGACCACGCCTTGCTACGAACGGAGGCGGCAACACCAATTGATCCGAGGTATCCCACTCGGCTTGATCCGGAACCGGCAAAACTCGTCCGTGATAAGCAGACTGCCACGTTAGGACAGAATAATATTCCGAACACAACGGGTAGAAACTCATGTTCGCTCGTAGACTCGCCGCGATTGCATGTGGACAAGGAATCCTGTCGATGTCGAATTGGCGGCACGTACAAGTCTTCGACCGCAAGTTAACAATGTCACGACCCCCCGGAGATCGGACATCGTACTCATGCGGAGCGATTTCATGTACTTCATACCCTTTACTTAGCTCATACCTCTCACGGAGCTTCATTTCCACCGTCGGGGTAAACCGCGTGGTTGCTTGTCCAGATTGCTGTCTGTATCTAGCAAACCAATCCGCCGTCAGCCTCTGTATCGATTCCAGAAGCGCAATGATCGGTAGCTTTCTTTCTTCGCGGAGTCTTGCATTAATCGATTCCACCCCATTCGTAGTCATGATGTTATAGCGAGACGTCGGAGAATAGGCTCGACTCCATCGTTCCTTAGTATCAGTCTGTTGCAAATACGCGTATGCGATGGGAAACCTATTCTCAAAATCACCATATTGTGAATCAAAGTCGCATTGCTTGTATATTTTAGCAATGTGTATGAACGTCTCGGTCGCACCCTGCTTCTTACACCTGCTTTTCATATTTTGTGACAGGTGCCAAATACAATGACCGTGGTGCGCACGACCGTAGACGGCTGCAACGGCGGCTTTGATAGAAGGAGATCTGTCGGATACGATGACAAGATCGTCCTCGTTGGGCACGACTTGCAAGAGCTCGTTCAAGAACCACGACCAAGCTTCTATGCACTCGTTTATAAATAAATAATGTAATGCATCATCGTGTAAAATATGCTCATTGTTGAATAAGTCATTTGTTTTTATTTTCCTCTTGGTATCAGAGCAGTTGTGAGCAAAAAAATAATATGAACTCCCTTTCACATAACGTTAGCAATTTCATCACCCTCAAATTGAGACAAGACAATTACCCCCTATGGCGTGAACAAGCTTTGGCGCTTGCCGAAAGCCAAGACTTGGTCGGCCGTTTAACCGGGGAAATGGCGGCACCAGTCGTAGACTCAGCAAGCGCCTCCTCCTCAACCTCCATCGCACAATGGAAAAAATCAGATCGGCTTCTTCGTGGATGGCTCATCGGCACTCTCTCTGAAGAAGCACTTGGCCTTGTCATAGGTCAAGAAACAGCGAAATCTGTTTGGGATGCTCTCAAAGAAGCGTATGCCCAAGATTCTCAAGAACGAGAATTCACTCTTCGTCAACAATTGACGTATCTCTCCAAAGATGACAATAACTCAATCGGTGATCATATTCGAAAATTCAAAGGCATCTGCGACAGTTTAGCAGCAATTGGGACTCCCGTTGCAGATAAGGTGAAAGTCTTCTCCATACTCACAAGCTTAGGACCAAAGTATGAGTCCTTCACTACAACCATGTTGAAACCACCACTACCGTCATACTCCGAGTTGGTGGCATTATTACAAGGCTATGAGCAGCATCAGATGTGGTTTACCACCAATACTTCAGCCCAACAGATGGCATTTTATGGGCAAAAACAATCAGGTTCTACTAATTTCCGCCCTCAAAATAATTTCAACTCCAATGGACGTGGCTTTCAGGCACACAATCAGAATCCCAATAATCGGCGAAATCAAACCCTGCCAATCTTCCCAACACACAAGACCAAAAAAGTCGTCGACCACCTCCACCGGGCAACGCCGGATGACACCAACAGAACGCGAAATGTATCGTGGTGAAACTTGTCAAATATGTGGAGTTGCGGGACACATTGCTAAAATATATTGGCACCTATCTAAACATGTGCATGATCAAGATGAAATCCCTAAGGCTTTTGCCGCGCTCACCCTTGATAACACCATTCAAGAAAATGAATGGACATCCGACTCAGGGTCCCCGTTTACGTACGGACACTCTTGGGATACAAGTAAAATTTTCATGCGCTTAACGGGAAATGTGAGGTCTAAATCAGGTTGCGCTAGATCTAATTTAGATTTCCCGTTGTGATTTGTTTGATGAGGCGGGATTATGGTTTTTGTAACCCATATTTGCCTAACTTGTGCTTGCATGTATGGTGCCTAACTTGTGCTTGCATGTATGGTGCCTTATGCATGAATTGGTGTGAGGGATGTTGTGGTTGTTTTCGTCCTTCGGTTTTAGTTACCTTTTGCTTGTGAGCGGTAGGTGACTTTGCTTTTGACGACGAAAGGCGTTTTCGCTTAACCGTAGGTTTAGGCGAAATGGGAGAATGCAAAGGCATCGCAGAGGAGATTCGCTTGCGTGGTCGAAGTGTTGCATGTTCATGTGTTTCATATTCATGAAAGCGTGGGAGAACAAAGTCATTGCAGCAACACATAGACATTAGCTTGGTAAAAGGAAGATACGTTCTGGTAACATAATTATCTACGTCCTTAAGATATTGAGATTCATTACATAAAGAGGAAGACGAGTATAGGATGGTCTTTTCTTCTTGTCATCGAAGAGCGAGTTCCTCTATTTCATACGAACTCCCTTCCAGAGACGTCGAACTCACATTCCCTGTATCCATAGGAATACGGAGTTAGTGTTTGAACAAGTTTCAGCTTCAGTAGTCATCTTCGCCGTCCTCTTACATTTACATGTTTGAGAATCGGTACTTGACTCGATGTAGAGGGATTGTTCGTAATTGCTCTAGTGTAAAGATTTTGCTAAGTAGATCATCTCGCTCCTTCGCGAAGGCCTTCCGCTCTAATTCTAGTGTTCGTTCTAGTTCTGCTATGACCAGGAGTTTCTCTGGGACATAGATGCGAGAAAGCGCTTCTCGGAAAGCAATTTCCTGTTCTTTGGTTGGGAGTAGAGTTTCGACGTCCTCCGAGAGTGAAGGTTTCTTAGTCTTATCACTAGCATTCAATTCTGTGTAGTCATACGCGATTTCCGCCCAATGAATTTTCTGTTCCCTCTTTTCTTTCGAGATGACAACGGAGGATGATCTCACAAATGGCATAAGCTGCGAGGGAGCACCCTTTCTTGTTTGCAGGAACGTAGTGTTACACATGTTTATACCTTTTAACCATTATCGGCGTTGGTTCGCATTGCTTGCCAGGCCGATTGCCTCCCGGGCGTCGTAGAATTCTGTTTCTGCGGGTTGGTTCAACTGGCATAAGAGACGTGCGTTTTTTGTTTCTAAGGTGAAGCTGCTCTTCAGTTCTTTCACCTTTCGGTACAGTCTAACCCTTTCCTTAGTAAGCAGTTCATATTGTGCGGCCGTCAAGAGACGAGATGTTTCACATGAACTGATGGCCAATGTGGTTTCCTTAACCTTAGTCTCACTTTGTTTATTCTTGTTTTGCAGACGTTTGACTAACGCTTCAGTGGCAATTAGTCGTTCGTTTGCGCAAGCGAGCTCTTCTACTTTTAAACTAAGTAAGGCATAGTTGTTTTCAAATTTTAGTTTAAGTTCATCATAATCCCTAGCGTCTACGGTGTGTTTCTTATGGTGTGTCGGTGATTAAACACATCATCGAGTTGTGAAATTCGTACCTCAGACTCGGCGTTGGTGGGAGTCTTAGCTGTGTTCTCACCGGTGTTAACCATCTCCTCGTCCTCGTCATGTTCACCAGCCTTGCCATGCAGCAATCTTCATCCTTAGGCTCCTCGTCTTCTGAAGTGTCGTTCACCCACTCAGCTTCTTCGGTGAGAAGAACTTTCCCACTCTCCATTTTTGCGGGTCATTCTGGCCTTACGGTCGTAGTAGCCAGAGTTCTTCACGCGTGGGGCGTGGCATTCCTTGGCAAAGTGCCCTAACTTTCCATACCGAAAGCACTTCACAGACTTTTGAGGTGCGGATTCCTCTTCTTTCTTTATCGGCATAGCTTCCTCCGTGGGAGTGGTCTTTTTAGTGCCGCTAAAGGTTCTTTGGCGATTGGAGGAGGGTGAGGATTTTTTCCCGATCTTCTTTGAGACCATCTTTGTGAGCATTGCCAGTTGCTTGCGTAGATCACGAACATCTTCATCAGATTCTATATCAGCTTCAGATCCTGAAGAGGTGTCAGATACAACAGCTGGTTGCTTCCCTTTGTTCTGTTTGGCCTTAGAGGTGGAAGATCGTTCGGTAGTCTTGTTCGAGAGGAGAGCCAGTGGGTCGACTCGAGTGTTGGTGTACTGAGGTTGCACGTAAGGAGCAATAGGCAGACAGACTGTCGTAGAGAGCATGGATGGAGGTGTTAGGGAGGTCCTTACTCTGAATCATCATCACGATTGCATTGCCCCAATGTGGTTTGAGGCTACCAGGAAGCGGTTGTTGATATCGAATTTGTCCCTCGAGATCTTGGCTTTCTTGAGTTCATTGATGACCTTTCGGAGGTATGTGTCACGCAGCTCCTCTCCTTCATAGGCCTGGAAGTGTTCATACTGCAAGAGACATGTTGATTTCCTCCCCTGAGCACTCTCAGTTGTGCCTGCCATAATTTCCACGAGTTCATCCCATATTTCCTTGGCAGTTGTGCAGCACTCGATGTGAGCGTAGACATCGTTGCCCATAGCCTGGAAGAGGTATCATTTGGCAGTCTCATCGGCCTGTAGGCGAGCCTCTTCATCCTCATTAATGGGGCCTCTTGGAGTGCGACGTTCATTCCATGGGGGTTTGCGTTTGGTTGAGCAGGGATGATTGTCTAGAACTGTGCTGGACCATTGAAGATGGAGTCCAGTAGGTATTGAGAGAGTGGTGCACCTTTGTTCCTGATGAACGTGAGGAACCTGTTTGTCCATATGCTGTAATCGCCTTGTCGCAGCATCGGAGGCCTGGTGTCGGAGCCCACTGTTGAGATGTCATTTGTGGCAGACATGGTTGGTGCAGTCGAATCGTCCGTGGTTTGATCTTGTATAGATAAGAGGGTTAGTAACGAACGAGATGAGAAATATGAGTTTAACGAGTAGAGTTTGAGAAAAATCGTTGGAATTTCTTAGAACTAAGTGAACGTGTGTGATGGTCGATAACGTATGAAGGGAAAATATATCTTGAAGTTCGGAGAAGTTTTAGAAATTTAAAACGAGATTTGAGGAGAAAAAAATTAACCCAAAAAAAATTTTAACACGAGAAGAATTTGCGATTTGAAGGGACGTGCTTATAAGCTAAATTATTTGTTGAGAAATTTCGGTGTTTGCATGAGTTTTTAAAGAGAAATTCTCGGGAAAAAGAAAACCTCTCAGTTGAAAGTTATTTTTCTTGGATTTTAATAATTTCGCATGTGAGAAAGTTCTCAGTTTTGAGAATTTTCAGGTTTGAGAAAAAATTTCAGTTTGGAAGAAATATCGCGGGTCAAAGTGTGATTTGAGTAAGTTTCTCGGATTTGAAAAATCGTGGTTTTAAAAAAAAATTATCGGAAGAAAGAAACTTTCTCGGCTGAAAATTTCTTGATTGTCAAACTTTCTCAGTTTCAAAGAATTTTTGCGGATTTGAAAACTTCTCGGTTTTTAAGAAATTTCTCGACTTAGAAATATTTCTCAGTTTTCGAAAATTTTCACGGACAAATTTTCGGAATAAACTTTCTCGGATATAGGGTTTCTCGGATTTGAAGAAATAAGCAGTTGAGAAAAATAGAAGTGAAAGTGTAATTTTCGCGGTTTAGATAAAGATTCTCGGAATCAAATTTCGCGGATATAGGGTTTCTCGGATTTGAAAAGCTAGGCAGTTGAGGAAAATGACGTGAAAGTGAAATTTCGCGGTTTGGATAAAGATTCTCAGAATGAAATTTCTCGGATATGAAATTTCGCGGACTTGAACGACACAGCAAGAAATTTCGCGGCCAAGAACACTAAGTCACTGTTCCATTGCTTGTCGCGAGTTTAACCAGAAAATCGTCCGTTTTCACTCAAATCTCAACCAAAATCACTCAAACTTGATCAAAAACTTCAGAAATTCTTCCCTAAACACATAGTTGACCGATTTGTGAGCTAAAAACAACAAAAAGCGGATCAAATCAACCAAAAACAGAGAGAGGCCCAATGACTTTTTTCTGATTATTTTTGCTTCGATCTTGCTCAAAACTCGTTAAAACTGATCCAAAAGTGTTCTAACAACATTTTAGGCATAGAATCAATCTGGGGGAAGGTTTTAAACACAAAACGAAGGATTAAAACACCAAAACGAGCTCAAAATGCCCGAAAGTGATTTTTGCCCAAAACACCTTTGATCTTTCTCGGAATCGAACGAAACTGGATTCAAATCAATGCAGATCGATCCATGTTTGCTCTGATACCACTTGTTGGTCCCGATTGCACCAAACAAGGAATCAAAGAGGCTTAGATGGGATAAAAGGGAGAGGTTCTCACCTTCAAGTGTGTGTATTGTGTGAAAAGTAGGAATAGCCTTTTGATCTTTGATTACTTTGAAAATAGTGTTGGTAAACCTTATATACCACATTAACCCTAGGTATATTAAGGCCCAATCACTAAAGTTTAACTAATTACATTCTAGTCCAAAGCCTAAGTTTAAAGGATATTACAATATATAACCCAAGACTTAAACTATTGACACAATCTATAAATATCCTAACAATCTCCCCCTTTGTGTCAATTGTTGGGAGTCTTGGATCTTGGGCGTTGTGATGGAGGATTAGCGAGTATGTGTTTTTGCGAAGTCCTAGCTTGAACTCGAAGGCGCGGAGATTCCTTCGAAGCACGATTCGATCAGCTATTGCGTCAATGAACTTCGCGAACTTGGATCGGCAGTGTGGGTCTTCTTCCGAAAGAATGCGGCAAATTCTCATGAGCTTGTCTTGGATGATGGTGAGTGTTCCATCCGAGAACTTTGCCACTTCGGAGCAGCGCAGTAGCCTCATCTTTCCCTTGTAGTTCGAGTAGGCGACCGCCGGATCATCTCCGTCGATCACATCGCCCGTGGGCACATCCGGTTGAGCAGCAGGTGCCTCAGCTTGCTACGCTTGAAATTGTAGGATGTCCTCGAGCTCGGCGGGTTTGGCGTCGTACTCCTCTCCGTTCTCGTTGTCTACAGTGTTGATCAGCGTAAGCGAAGCTTCTTTTAACAGACGTCGAGCATTTTCCACCAACTTCCTAGCTGCTACTGCATCGGCGGGTGTGTACAGCCATTCATCGTTGAAGATATAGGCCTCGATCTCGTTCTGCGCGCAGTAGAAGTCCTCGAAAGTCACGTTGGAGTCAGTATTGAGAGGGGTTATGGCTGTGTGATGGCGAGGGTGTTGCATCAGAGGAGTTTGTGGATTGTTGGGATGGTTGTGGTGGAGATTCTGTGGTTCGGTTGAGGTGATGGTTTTGGCTAGGATGAATTTGGGTGTCAGGTGGTGTAGATGTGGTGGTGGCATCTAACGTCGATGTGACAGTTAGAGGTTCCGAGATGGTGGGTGGAGAAGGTGTGGTGGTGGTCTCTAATGTCGATGTGACGATTACAGTTTCGGAGACGGTAGTAGGTGGTGGTGAGGTGATTTAGCTAGTGGCTCGAGGTTAATAGGATGTGATTTTTGACTGGTGGGGTGTGAGGTTTCTGTTGCGGGCGTCGTTTCAGGTGCAGAGGAGGAAGGCGGCGTCGATTGCACGAGTCCTTGAGATTGTGAGCCTTGATGCCTATTCTCCCTCTCGCGGCGATCTTGATCATCGTCTTGATCGTCACGCCTGATCCCACTAGACTCGCCTTGAGCACGACAAGCCATTGGTTGAGTCATTATTGCCTTCATCTGTTGTTCCTCCTCGTCGAGTTCCGTCATTGACTCGAATCGGGCTCCGAGGATGTAGAAGAGCTCCTTTGCGGAAATGGAGGAGAGAACAGCTTCTGCATCCACATGTTGCGGTGGTGGTGGTGTTTCCGGGGCCACACCTTTGCCTTCGTCGATGGTGGATACATCGAGACGCGCGTAGACTTTATCGAGGATAGACGAAGAGTCTTTGCAAACTCTTGAAGACGAGCCTCTAGCGTGGTCTCGGAGACAAAATGGGGTAAGTTTAACAAGTTGGAATCACGAAGAAATCCACTGACACCGAATCAGAGAAGATAGCCGATCGGCCCGCCCGTTTGCACAGGACGGGAAAAGACGGGGTCACTAAGACTTCCCCGTTGTCATCATCGATGAGACAGACTCAAAAGAATGATGGCCTAGGCTCACGGTGTTGTGATATTGCCGTGCTAGGTCTTCCGCTCTCAGTCACAGAGACATCACCGAGCGTTCCGACATGATCACGGAGACTCTGTAGTGCAGTAAAAGGTGTATGTGTCCTAGAAACGTATGAAAATTATGGGAGTGAGGGCACTAGACTCGATGTGATTGAGAGGATGCAGTCTGAGGCGAACGACTGTTGTTTCAACATCGACTATCTCCAAATGGGATGTCGATGGCATACGTAGCTCCTCGTGGAATGAAATATCTTCCTGTAGAGAGGAAGATAAGTGGATTGGTGGGGTTGTTTGCGTGGTTGAGCCATGTGCCACGTCTTCTACTCGGGAGGTGAACACAGCACCCCCTGCACCTATGGTTTGGGCTCGGCTTGTTTGTGGCTGAGGAGGTCGATCGTTTTTCCGTTTTGATCGACGCTCCGTGGTGCGGCTTACGTCATCCTCACGCGACTGTTTTTTGCGTACGCGGGTGGAAGAGGATGCGGCGCGACTCGATGACCTTTTAGAAGTGGTGGTGGGATTTTGGCTAGTCCCGGGTTAGGAGCAGCGGGTTGGTTGCTCCGTAGGGACGATGGATAGTGGACGGGGACTTTTCGCGGAATGAAGCCGTGGAGACGCGGTATTCTCGGACGTGCGGGTTTGTCCTGGTCGGCATAGGCGAGTACTTCGTCCGGGATAATCATGGCGTGCCGATCTTTCGCCGTGGTGTTTTTCTTGGAGAACTTCTCGACGACTGGAATTATGAAGTGCTCACTCGCGGGCGGATGCGGATGGGTGGAGAACAGGCGGAAGTGTTTGATGATCGCTGGGAGCCACCGCATGTAAGGAACGAAGCGGTTTTTGACTCCCTTGGCGACTTCCGATCGCGGCGTTGGACCATGGAGACGCGAGCCAGCCTCGGTGTAGTTGTACTTGCGGTTGTGTGCGATGTCGGTTAGGATGGTGAGGATTTGGTGGTTCCCACGGTCCGACCAGCATGCTTCCCTGACATGCATTTGTTCAGCAGTAGGTATAGTGTTCGCCAGGGTTGAGGTAGTTGCGTGTGGGACTCTTACTGAGGACAAGTGGGCCCTTCTTCTTCTTGTTTTCAGGTTGGTAGCCCAATCTATCGATGTCTTCAATGAGTTGTTCCTGCGTCTGTAGTGGATCGTAGGTGAGTAGACAGGGAGTTGGAGTACTTCTGGACAATCTTGCGGGTGAGGACTACTATTTCTTGAACGATCTCGGCGGACATAGTGAAGCGAGGTAATGTGGTCCTGCAATCTGCAATGTGTGCCAGAACAACTGCTGAAGGTAGACTTGCGCTTCTGGCTCGCCATGAGTGAGGGCGTGTCGAGGGGATGCCCTTTGAGGATCTCTATGATGATGGGAGCATCGCACCGGAAGTTATCCAAGTCCACCATGTGGTTGTTTGCTATCAAGGCAGCCCATCGACTTGTTGGGAAGACCTGCTAGATTGGTGGAAAACGTCAGTGTATTTAGCTCGATGCGAGCGACGCCCTTTGAATTGCTGCGGCCTCAAGTGCTTCAAGTGCTTTTCGGTTTGTGTTAGTCAAATCTGTGCTTGACAGAAATTGTAGCATGATTAGTACGGACTAAATTGCGAGAGAATATGGATATAGGTAAGATATTGGTATAACAATAAAATGAAGTATAGAAGTGCCCAAAATTGTAAAGATAAAAGTAAAATTAAAATTAACTAACAGCCTCTATTGAAATAAAGTTGTTTGAATGTTGGTTATGTGATGGCGAGTTTCGACAATTTTAGGAAATTAAACGAAATTTTTCAATACTTATAAAATTTTCAGGGTTGAAGGTGTTCATGTGATAGAGAAAATTTTGGTACATGAGCGAGCCGAAAAAAAATTTTCGCATTTAGTGTAGAATTTCGCATTAGGGAAAATTGTCGCAAGTTAAGGAAATTTTCGCATTCAGTGGAAAAATTACGCATTCAGTGGAAAATTTCGCTAATTATCACACATAGACAAGTCGAGAGAAATTTTTCGCAGATAGAGTAAAATTTCGTATGTATGGAAATTTTCGCACGTTAAGGAATTTTTCGCATTCAGAGAAATTTCGCATGTAGTGGGAATTTGGCAAGTTATCCAAAAATTTTCGCGGTCAACATATTTTCTCAAAAGGTATTAATCTTCGCAAGTAGAGAAATTTCAAGCTATCCAAAATTTTGTAAGTTTTGATTTTTCTCAAGTGATATGGAAGTTTCGCGGGAGTGATAAAAGCTTTGATGAAAATCTGCTCAAGTGATAAAATTTCTCGGGTTGAAATTTTTGGGTCACTGTAGTTGCGAAATAGTGAAGATGCGAAAAGATGTAATATGAAGTGAGGTGTATGAAAATTTCGCGGGCATAACTCACTGTAGCAGCAAAAGTTTTAAACGTAAGAAAAGGCTTTTCTCGGATGAAAACTTTCGCCGGACCTTAGTCACTGTAGCAGCAAGAAATTTCTCGGATAAAAGTTTTCGCAGGACCTTAGTCATTGTAGCAGCGAGAATTTTTAACGCAAGAAATTTCTCGTATAAAAATTTCGCGGGACCTCAGTCACTGTAGCACAAGAAATTTCTCGGATAAAAGTTTTCGCAGGACCTTAGCACTGTAGCAGCGAGAATTTTTAACGCAAGAAATTTCTCGGATAAAAATTTTCGCGGGACCTCACTCACTGTAGCAGCGAAAATCTAACATTTTAAAGCATTTTTTCTGAAGATTTTTCTCAGTGAAGAACACTGTGTGAATACGTACAACACGACTCTATGTTTTGCTTTAGACCAGTCAAATCTTAACCAAAATGCAATAAACTGGACTCAATCGACTCGAAATTGGACGGGCAATACACATTGGGGTTTTAAACACCAAAATCCACAAAGCGCCGTATTAAAGCGAGGAAAAATTAATTTTAAACCTAAAAAATTAAAAAAACGGGGCAATCACAGAGTGAAACGAACGAGAATTGGTTTATTTGCGATGTATTCATACCGAAAAGCTGATTTTGACGACGGAGTATGCAGAAAAACGGATTTTGAGGACGTATTTGAAGAAGACGACGATTGCGAGAGGTTGAGAAATTTTCGAAGAGGAGGTGCGAAATTTTGAATTTTTCTCGGGAATTTGGAAGATTGTGAAAAAGATAAGTGTTTGGGGTTTTGTGACTGTTCATGCGAGATTTTGAGTTAATGGGCCGAAATTCGTGGGCTTGGTCAAAATTGGGTCCTGAGTCGATTTTCGCGGGCATGGTCAAAATTGGGTCCTATTGGTCCAATTTGACCCCGTTTGACCAAAATTCCAAAATTAATTGGTCTAATTTTGACTTTGTTTGACCAAACTTTAGAATTTCAACACCAAATCATTTTTTTTTAAAATAAGCAATATCAGAAACTCACCCTTAATCTATAACTCCCTTTTCAGATAAAGAGAAAAAAAAAACAGAAACCCCCCTTAATCGAAAACTCCCCCTTAAAAGACATAATTCAGAAGACACATAGAAAATGGAGTAAAGTGAAAAGACATATGTACACTTTATCAAAGTTCATGTAGGGTCGATTGATCACAACTGAAGATTCAACATGCCCAGCATAGTCACAAGGTGTTGGAATCGTTTGACATCCAACGGTTTTGTGAAAATGTCGGCTAGTTGATCTTCGGTAGTGACGTAGTGCAATTCAATCGTCCCTTGTTCGACATGTTCTTTGATGAAGTGGTGACGAATATCTATGTGTTTCGTTCTCGAGTGATGTACCGGATTACTCGTCATCGCAATCGCACTCTTCGAGTCACAATAAATGGGAATTTTATTAACATGAAAATTAAAAACTCATAGTTGGTTCTCATCCACAAAAGCTGTGAACACCAACTAGCGACGGCGACATATTCTGCCTCCGTCGACGAAGTTGAGACACAGTTTTGTTTCCGAGAAGACCAACTCACGAGTTTACCGCCCAAGAAGTGTGCAGCTTCAGAGGTGCTTTTTCGATCCATCTTGCATCCTGCGTAATCCGAGTCAGAGAATCCAACCAGTTTGAAGTCCGATCGAGTGGGGTACCACAACCCAGATTGGGTGTTCCTTTGAGATAGCGGAGAATCCTTTTGACAGCAGTGAGATGGGATTCCTTAGGTGTAGCCTGAAAGCGAGCGCAGATTCCTGTCGAGAGAACGATATCCGGTCGACTAGCAGTGAGTACAAAAGAGAGCCTATTATCCCACAATAGACGGTTTGGTCAACGGGAGCACCAGATGGTCCACGTCGGGTCGACCAGAGGGTGACATAGGTGTAGCAGCAGTCTTAGATCCTTCATTCCATATTTCTCGAGGATATCATGGATGTATTTGGACTGGTTGATGAAGATTCCCTCGAGGAGTTGCTTTACTTGAAGACCAAGAAAGAAATTCAGCTCTTCCATCATACTCATTTCGAATTTCTCTTTCATCAATTCTGCGAACTCTTCACACAGTTGTGTTTAGTCGATCCAAAAATGATGTCATTGACATATATATCTGTACAATCATAATGTCCGGGCCAATCCGCTTGGTGAAGAGAGTTGTATCCAGAGGTCCTTTCTTGAATCCAGACTGAACAAGGAAGTCTGAAAGGACGTCATACCAAGCTCGGGGAGCCTGTTTTAGTCCGTAGATGGCCTTGTAGAGTCGATATACGTGATGAGAAAACTCTTCGCTCAAGAACCCTTCAGGTTGATCAACGTACACTTCTTCTTTGAGAAATCCATTCAGAAATGCAGTCTTCACGTCCATTTGGTAGACTTTAAAGTTCTTGTGAGCAGCAAAGGCAAGAAAATTCGTAATGCTTCGATCCTGGCAACGGGGGCGGAAAATTTCATCGTAGTCGATGCCCTCTTGTTGATTGTACCCCTTGGCCGCAAGTCTTGCTTTATTGCGGATGACAACACCGTCTTTATCCTTTTTGTTCTGAAGATCCACTTCGTGCCGATAATGGATCTGTTGTGAGGGCGTGGTACGAGTTCCCGAACTTGTAAACGTTTGAACTGATTTATTTCCTCCTGCATTGCAACAGCCAATCAGGATCGTTGAGAGCTTCAGCTACTCGTGATGTTCGGCTTGACTGAGATAGCAAGCGAACAGACTTTCATTCATCGTAGCCGAACGCGTCGAAACACCGGATGTGGGATCCCCAATAATCTGATCCGTAGGATGAGAGCGAGCCCACAGTGGTACATTGGTCTGTGTGGAGCTAGCTGCATTTGTGTCGATTAGAGGCTCATTAGATTATGGTCAGTGTCCGAAGAAGAAGAGATCTCAATCGTAGTGGGTTGAAAGGGTTCGGCATCAGGATCAGCAGTGTTCCCAGGGTTGGTAAAATGTCGTCTTCGTCGAGATTGAGATCATCCAAGTTTGGAGGGACGGCATCATCGCCGATAGCCGGTTGTGTAGGTGGGGTGGGTGCAACTGTAGGTGAGTTGTGGTGACGGGAGTCTTGGGGACTGGATAGAAGTACTCGAAGAGCAGATCGAGATCTAGTTCGCCAGAGTCGCCCTCAAATGAGGAAGTTCCCATCGTAGAAAGTTGACTTTTGTTAATGACTGTAGAAAGACCTGGTTCTGGACAGATATGAGCAGAAGCCATGTGGTCGCCTTCGCTTTCGTCAAAGGTGACATTTGTGCTTTCAATGATTGATCGTTTCTCCTTAAGATAGATTCTGTATGCCTTTGAGTTCCGCGAATATCCAACAAAAATGCCTTCAAGTGCTTTTGGATCAAGCTTTCCAAGATGTTGGCGATCATTGGCCACAAAACATCAGCAAACGAAGACCCTTAGATAAGATATATCCGGGATGCGACGGTTATCAGCATCTCGTATGGGTGCGGTTGAATCTCTTGTGGATAGAAGCCCGGTTCTGCGTGTAGCAAGCCATTTGGATAGCTTCGCCCAAAGAGAGTGAGGAAGTCCGTATTGGATGAGAAGAGTCCTAGCAGCTTCGACTAGTGTCCTATTCTTACGCTCAACGACACCATTCTGTTCCGGTGTCTTCACAACTGAGAACTGCTGGGTGATGCCCAGAGTGGCATAGAAATCACTGAGCTTCTTGTTCTTAAATTTAGTTCCATTGTAGTTCTGATAATCCGAACCTTCTGTTGATGAAGAGTTTGGGATGTAACAACAAATTCAATGATTAAATCAGGAACTTCATCCTTTGTGCGAACAAGTTTCATCCACGTGTAGCGCGAGAAGTCGTCGACAATCACAAGAATATACCGTCTTCTCCGAGTGTAGCCGTAGGCATCGGGCCACAAAGATCCATGTGCAAGAGCTCGAGAATGAGCTTAGAGGACGGTGTTTCTTTGGAGATGTGAGACGAGCGCTTCATCTTCCCCAATTCGCAGGCAGAGCAGAGATGCTCCCCAAATCAGTTTTAAATTAAAATAAGTTCGTATTATGACTTATATTTTGGGTCAACCCATATTTTAAAATATAATTATTATTTTGAATTTTAAAACATTCGGCCTAGTTTTATAACTATACAATTATGTGGTTTCGGTGAACGTGTTTTCATATTGACTGATTTTGTGTGCATTTCACGACATGCACGGGAGAGATGATGATACCGTATTGTGCGGTGACACCTTATGGTGTCGGACGAGTGGGGGTAGAGTGACCGTTACTGATCGTCAGGGTTAGACTCGCGTAGCACCTGGTGGGAGAGGGGGTTTGCGACACCCATCTACTCGGAATTGAGCCACCCGAAGTGTATACCGCCGGAGATTATTTGGCTCAGGGACGGCAGACAGATGTGAGATTCCTGTCTACTCGGGTTAGTGGTAGACTACTCGGGGAAAAGTCGTCGGGTTGAGATTGTGTGCGGAGGGAGCGACCCGACACGGCCGGCGTGGGCTACCGCATGGTTTATGGCGTTCCTTGCCATGAGCGCGTGGGTGCTGAGTCTAGCCGCGGGCCCTATTATGTGATGAGATGTAACGTAGGTTCGAGCGTGCATCATGTTGTGAGGATATGGGATTGGGTTGAGTGCACGCACGCAAATGCATGTCTTTTCTTACTACCACCTACTGGGCCTTTTTTCTCAGGGTTCTATTTTTATAGTGAGGACCGAACCCGACACCGATAGGTGTCAGGGTTAGCTGTAGGCTGGCTGCCGGCGGTGACTCTACGGGCTTTGAGGGCGGCGCAATACATTGAACGCAACCTGTTGAGAGGCGTAGGATAGTCGGGTTTAGATTTTTGGGGCTTCGGCCGATGTATTATAGTGACGCATTTTGTAAACCAACTTTAGATTATATATGTATATTATTTTCTTTAAAAAGTTTTTGTAAATCGCTCCTCCGCGACTTTCGTTGAGGAAATTCGCCAATTAACTTAATTAGGAAGTAGGGTCGCCACAGTTGGACCTCGCGAGAATGACGATATCAACGGAGACAACAACGTTGTCGGCCATAACCGAAGTTCCATGAATTTGGAACGTCCCTCAATGATGTTGCCAAGACCGACAACCTCTAACGTCCCTTCGATGGGTAACACAATCGATCCTAGGATTCTACACGATATTAAAAGAATAAACTGTACTAAGACATGAAGTTGTTGCACATTAAACAGTAAATAAGAATAGATGCATACCGTCGCATTCATCGACAGTGGAAATGAATCTAAAGTTTCGCCTCCTGAACTGCGAAACTCGGTATCTGGTTGGGAGGATCAAATCCAACATTGCCGCGGGCCACTTCGTCTTGCTCCCTGTTCGGCACCGGAAGGCCCATTTGAGCGAACATGGCCCTCATCTCAGACCTCATCTCCTTCCGCATCTCGGCCCTAAACTCGTCCCTAAACTCCTCCCGCATCTCGGCCCTCAACTCCTCCCTCAACTCGGACCTCAACTCGGCCCATTTGTTCCATGGAAATCTGGCTCGAAGAGGGCCTCGATCGCTCGGATGGGTTGCCGAACACGCTCCCTATCGTCGCATCCTTCCCACATCCTCTAGGTCGCCCACTATGATCGGATTTTCCATGAATTCCGACAATGCGTCTTTGTGCCTATTAGGGGCAAAATTCTCCTCGCGCTTGTTCGGCGTGCACCTCTATCTATCAAATATGAGTTATTGTAAGCAAGATATATATTGTCTTAGGAACTTTTATAAAGTAACACACTTACCAATCTCTCAGCCAGCTCCCGATTCACCGGGATGGGAGGTGGTACTGACCATCTTTTCCTTTCCTCATTCGGCTACGAAAATATCCTTAGTCCTATTGTTTCCTTGGAGGATCGATTAAGAGATTTCCCTGTCCTCGAAGGGGCATGTGCGTTAACAGGTCCTCGTCAACCCATTCGGGTCGCCGACCAATATACCCGCCGTGCCGAGATGGTGGGGGTATAAGCTGTAAGCCTGGCTTTGTTTAGCCTTCTGACTAATCTCCGGCAATATTCATAAAAAACTAGGTTTGAATATATATATATATATGAAAAAATGGAGAACTTTCAAATTTCACCTGAAAGTCCGCGGCTTCCCTATAGTTCCTCCACACCTGCAATGCTTCTTGACTGAGGTGCTCGTACTTGTTAGCCCTTCTTCTCCTGGCAGCATATTTGTGCTTCCAATTCTTGCGAAGCTCACCGGCTTTCTTGAGGACCTTCTATTTATAGCAGGATCATCGGGCAAGTTCCAGGTCTCCTGATTTATTTTGGGTATAATATCAATTATATACAAAAATAACGAAGACAAGTAAATAGTCACTAAATTACCTTAATGTCTGCCCAAAGTACCTCCTTGAGCCCAACGTCGATCTCGCGCCATTGGTCACGTAGTCGGTAACCTGTTATCTTGTCACGTGACCAATGTAGTTGCTAAACTTCACCCTGGTGTCATTGTCAGGGCTGATGCATATACGACGTCGTCGAACTGCAATATGCACTCATCAGAGTCAGCGCTCAACTTCTTACGCAGATTCTTCATGTTGTACGGTCCTCTCTTACGCCTATTCGTCCCGCTTCAGGATACATCGAATTAATGTTCTCCATTACGGGGAATCCAGCGGATGTCTCAATTTTCCATCATTTCCTTCCTCGTCATGCCATCTAAACATCTTAGCATCGTCAGCGTTTGAGAACATGCGTTTTAGTCTCGGAATTATTGGTAAGTACCACAAAACTTTAGCAGGGGGACCACCGACTTCGTCCTTTCTCTTATAAACGCCAGGTGTCGCACGTGGGGGACTTATTATAACGACCCGACTTCCTAGATACGTATTTTGGCGGATTTTCGCAGCGTAAGCAACGGAAATCCCATTTAATTAAAACTTTAAAAGATAATAATATAAATACGTTCAATGTCTAAATCCATAAGTCCAAACCCAAACACGTTTTTTATTCATTGGACCGAAGCCCAAGAGGTCCAAACCAAATTTAAAACACGAAACATAACACGTTCTACAGGTCGCGTCCCATGTACTGCGCCACCTCAAAAGTTCGTGGAGTCACCGCCATCAGCCGCCTTACCTACACACGTAAACCTGAGCTTTTGCCCAGTAGATGAAATATGCATGAGTGCAAATGCTCTCACATCCCAAACCCGACACCTCACAAAGGCAACGCTCGACATCTCATACGCACGTTCCTACTTCAACTCTCAACTCATAAACAGGGCCCTAGGCTAGACTCGGAATCCACGCATAAAATGTCATATAATGTCATGATAGTACGGCCCCATCTCGGTCTCAATCGTAACTATAACAATGACAAGTGGTAACGGTCCCATCTCGGTCTCCACCGCACCTAAAATAGTGACAAGCGGCCCCAGCTCGGTCTCAACCGCAACCGCTTCAGCGAATTATAGCTGACAACTAACATCGATCACTTTGCCCCACTCATCGACACTATACAGTGTTACCGTGACCCCACACGGTATAACTCCACTCGTACCACGTTTATGCAAATGACATGCAAATAAAATGCAACATCTCTCAACACAACATATAAAATGCAATATATCGGCCCGAGGTATTAGCTCGGCCCGATCTCGAAAATCATCATACACCAAAATAATTCGGGCTCGAAGCCCGCATTTCGATTTTGATCGGCCCGAATCTTAACCACCGAAAACTCTCCCCAAATTTCACTAAGAGTTCCCCAACATTTAATCCTTTTCACTTTAAGGCCCTAATTTCACAATGGTCCCTAATTTAATATATTTTAAAATTCTAACGTCCAATTTCAAAATATCACTTAAGTTCCTAATTTAAAAATATCCTAAATTTTGCATTTAAAACCCCAAAATCTCATAATTTACTTTGTAGGACCCGATAATTTCCTAAGTTTCAGATCTGGCCCGAATGTTTAAAAATTTCAAATCTGCCCCGAAAGCTTTATATTTCTCTAAAAATCTCCCGTGTTTGAATTTAGCACCCTCAGCCCCAGATTTTTAGAACTCTTCATTCTAGTCACCGTATTACGAAAATTTCACAAAGGACCCCAATTATTTAATTCGAATTTCGAATCTACCCAAAAGCTTATATTTCTAAAAAAAAACTCTCCCCTGTTCGGATTTTACATTCTCAGCTCCCAGATTTTTGAAACTATTCAATCTAGTCTTCAAATTTTTGAAGAACTATTTTATACGGCTGTTTTGCGACAGTTTAGTATTTCTCAATGATCACGAAGTAAACGATGTCCGATGGACCTGAAATTTAAAGACAAAGAACTTGCAAATTTTGACTCTGTCCAAAGGGATTTTAATCCGAGTCTAGATTGTGAGATATGAATTTTTTAACCTCTTGTTGGCCCTTATATTACCAAACAAGGATCAAAAGAAAGTTTTGAATGTTAAAAACGTGAAGAACACCTTGAGTGCGTGTTACTGTGTGTTTCCCTAAGGAAAAGTACAAGATGGTTTACCTTTGAATTCTTTTGATAAAACCCTAATTAGGGTAAGTGGGGCTTATATAACCACAAGTATTTGGTATATTAAAGCCCAATACAAAACTACGACTTAATATCATAAGTCACCCCAAACTACTACAACCCACTAAATAGACATATAAACCAAGATTACATAAAATTAAAGGATGCTACTAAATATCCTAACAATCTCCCCTTAGCATCCTTTTCGCTTTGGCGTTCTTGGTGTCTTCTTCTTCTTGGGTTTCTCCACTGCATAGACCGATTTCCTGAGTCCAAGTCTGAACTCGTATGATCGTATCGTTCTTCGTAAGGAACTTCGATCTGAGATGATGTTGTCAGCTTCTCGTACTTCTCATATACCTCTGCTTCTTCGAACCTTAGCTGCTCCAGAATCCTTCCGAGTTGCTCCGATTAATCAGCAGCGTTCCATCGCTGAATTTGGCAATCTCGGATGTTTTCATCAGTCTCTTTTCTCCTTTGTAGTTGATGTAGACCACTAATGGATCGTTGTCTTCATTGATTATGTGGCCTTCACCAAGACTTGGGTCTGGGACTTCGAAGGATGGCTTTGTGAGGTTCACCCTTTTCATGTTGCTTTCTACCGCCTTTGAAGATCGTGAGTCGAATTGAACTTGACTTGGGCATCATGAATCGCTAAGAGCGACGTATCCCACTCTTAAGTCTGGATTCTGGAGTGTTCCAAGAAATCTGAAGCTTCCCAGTATCTGATCAACGTCTTCACCTCTGATGTATGAGAGATCCCCTTCAGTTAGCTCCTCGACAGTTCCATCTTCTCGCTGCAATTTGTAGATAGGATCTCGTAGAAGTCGAGACGACCTCGGCCGTACTCCTAAGATTTTGTTGATTCTGGCTCTTCTCTCCTCTTTCTTCTAAGAGTGTCAACGTTAGTATCTTTTTCCCTCCACACAAGCCCTCTACAAAGAGAGAGCAGGTATCGTACAACGTTGGTCTCGGGAGATGAGTTAGTCCTCTTAGATCAAGCTCGTCTAACTTCTTGATCCTATCTTCCTTCTTCCAGATTCTTCTCCGTATCTCTTCTTGATATGGAGCGATCACTTGACATTTTCCCACGGTGGCTTCTGTTCTTCTCCTATCTTCGACTTCGAGGGGGGAGGGGCACTCCTCATTGACAACGGCGTGTTTGAGAAGCTCGGGAAGTTCTGGAATGTCTGCTTCGTAGTCTTCTCCTTCCTCGAGTTCATCGTCGTCGATAAGGGCCAGGCTAACATTTGCCTTCATCAAGAAGTATCCGGCACTGTCCAGTAAGCCCTTGGCCAAGGTGGATGCATTGGCTTTGTTAGCCAGTCGTCGTTGAAGATGTATTTCTCTACTGCTGTGTGTGGGTTGTAAAGTGTTTCGAGAGATACGATCCGTTCATTTGACTGGAGGGATAAGATGGGAGAGGATGGAGATATCATAGGGCTGTCTTGGCTTGTGGGAAGAGGAGGTGAGAGGCTCATAGCTGGAGAGGAGGGCTGTTGGGTTGTTTGGTGGTTGTTCGGGTAGATTTTCTTGTTTGTGTGGGTGTAGGTGGTTTGTTCGGTGGGTGTTTGGGTGGTTCTAGGCTGTGGCGGCGGAGGTTGAGGCCCTGTGTCTCGTCTCGTCTCCCCCTCAGGACGACCCCATCGTCAGGGTCGTCACGTGGATGATGTGATGACTGGCCTCGCCTGGGTTGTCGGTGTGAAAGGTAGCTCAAGCCGTCTGAGGACCTCCGCTTCATACTCTGTTAGCTTCGGTGCAGTGCGGAGTCGGGCCAGCAGGACGTTGATGAGTTCCGTGATAGGAACATCCACGGCCCGCCGTCGGCGTCAGTAGATGGATCGGCTTGTGAGGTTGCTTCTTCGGTGACGGGGGCTTTGCCTTTATCCGAGAGGATGTCCCAATGGCGCTGTAGACTTGGGTCATTATTGTGTCCTCGAGATCTTTTGAGCGCAGCGAGTCGATCTTCCAGCCTCGCCTCCGTCACGTATGGGGAAAATAACCGGACGGAGTCACTAAGACGTTCCGTCGTCACAACATCAGTAGAGGGTACTGATGTGCCGCCCGTTTGCACAGGACATGAAAGACCGAGGCCACGTAGGCTCATCGTTGACATCAAGCTAAGACAGACTCAGATTGATGGCCGAAGGTCGTAGCTGCAGTGATGTTCACTACGTTGGGACTTCCGCTCTGTTCCGTACTAGACTCTAGTATGGAGACATCATGGAGCGTTCTGTCTAGTCACTAAGATCTAAAGGTGCAGAAACTAGACTAAGTGTCCTAGATAATGGAACAATTATGGATGGTGAGGGCACTAGACTAGTCGTGATCAAGGAAGGTGCAGTCTGAGGCTGAGGACTGCTTGATACATCAACCCCCTCCGAGCGAGGTGCTGATGGATGACGTGGCACTCGTGTGTTTGTGAAACAATCATTTGTTGGGAGATGATTTAGTGGCTAGGGAGGGTAGCTTGCGCGATTGGACCTGATGTCGCGACTTCTACTCGGGAAAGACAAAGTCATCCCCTGTACCTATGGGTTCGGCCCGGCTTGTTTGTGGACTAGTTGGCTGAGGAATATGGTCGTGTTTTTGTTTAGTACGCCGTTCCTGTTGACTGCCTCTGTCATCCCTTTTGGATTTTCTATTTTGTTTTGGCTTTGGGGATGAAGAGCTTCCTAGACCTATATTTGGCGTGGGGTTGGCTTGTCCCTGGGTTAGGTTCGACTGGATTGTGTTGAAACATGGAATGTCGTCAAGGTTGTTGGCTCGTAGGTATTTGAGGAGCTCGGGCTCATTTGGATCGAGGAGGTGAAGGAGGTGTTCTGGTATGATCATGGCCTCCTGATCGATCTTGCTCTTTGTCGATTGTATCTTGATGAGCTTCGGAGATTGATAGCCCTCGTCTCTGGGTCGGGTTCGATTTCGGGATGAATATCCACGAAATGTTGGACGATGACAGGTAGCCACCGTAGGTAAGGAAGCACCGGCTTCGTAGATCCGAGACCTCGCCTTCTTAGTTGATCAAGGATGTCCGTCCAAATTAGTTGGGCGACATCATAATTCCTATTAAAGACGATCCCATGGAAGATGAGCATTATGTTGCGGTTGCATCTGTCGGACCCTGCGTGCTTCGGCGAGAGGCATTTGTTCACAATCTGAAATAGGGTCCTCCAAGGTCCAGGGATGTCTTTGGCCGTAAAGTCAGGGAGGTGAATGGAATTTGGGCGTTAGATTGTGGCCCATGAATAGGAAGTCCCTGATTAGGTCATCGTTAGATGGATGGGGATCATATAAAAGTGAGTGTGTAGGTTTAGTATGGAACGGAGAATGTTTGGGGTAAAGACAACTATGGTGTTGTCGATTATGGCGAAAGACTGGTTACTTTTGGGTTATTTGTAGGTTACTGAAGGGTGGACCAAATTGTTGGACGTAGACCTCAGGACAACCTCGGCGATATTAGGGCGGTTTTTAGAGGGTTGTTTGCTAGGATTTTAATAATAATAGGATCTGGGCACGAGATATTGTCAAATTCAAGTTGGAAGGTATTTGGTGGTCTCTGTGCCCAGTCCTTTGAAGCGAAAGCTTCATCGATCAGTCGCACCATTTTAGTATATCTGCAAGATAAGAGCAAGAGATTAGTAGGAACCAACCATTATGACTTAGAGATTTTGCAAATTTGCTAACACGTTGTGAACATGTTAGGACTTAGAGAAACTTTGCAAAAATTGGTAATAAATTTCGTCGATAGGAACAATTTGGAAATTGATTTAATCAATCGGCGAAACAAAGCACAGTAAATTACAATGTTAGTCAGTTTCGATCAGAGTGTAAGTTTTAATTCAAATGCCAGTGTAATTTGAGTTTCGAGCAAGATGGTGTATCGTGCGATACAATTCATAATCAAATTAAAAGGTCGAGTTTCGGTCGAAAGTGGAATTTAATCGATCAATTCAAATTAGATTGCAGTTCCGACGAAAGTCAGTTTCAATTAGACAGTTTTCGGCCGAAAGTCATAGTCCAACAATTGAAATCATTTCAAAATTGGTAAAAACTGTATCGGCCGAAAGTCCCAAATTGGCGATTGAATCAACAGTTTCGGCCGATTAAACGTGAAATTGAATCTGGAAATGGGTTTCGGGCGAAGTGAAACTGAATCGAAACGGATTTCAAAAGTGATTTGAGCGAAATCACGTAAACCCTAATCTGCGCAACCTGCAAGAATCGAGAAAATATCAGTTAAAAGTTGCTGATAATGCATTTATCCTTACCGATAGTGAAATTTGAGCTGCGGAAATCGTGAAAAAACTGGGTTTGAGTGAGACTGTGAAACGATTTGTATGCGATTTCTGAGAGAGTTTGAAAATGTATTTTGAGAATAGATGAAGGAGAACAGTGTTTCGGGCTAAATGCTATATATATGTGATGAGTTTCGATCGAGACTGGTTTCGGGCGAATCTCGGTTCGCCGGGAAAAAATCACAAATGAGTTAAATTTAAGTTTCGATCAATTCAATTCAATTCAGTTTCGATCGAAACGCGTTTGGGCGAAAGTCAGTTTCGCCGATGAAATTAGAAAAGGATTTAGGCAAATTTTCAATTTCAATTGAAGCGTGTTCGGGCGAAAGTCAGTTTCGGCGAGAAAATTAAGGGTTTATAATGCAGTTTCGATCGAAACTTGCGTCGTGCGATTTTTAAATCAATTTAAAGGAGTTTCGGGCGATACGTAGTTTCGCCGAGAAAAGTTTTGAATTAATTGAAAATTCAGTTTCGATCAAATTTGAGCTGAGTTTCGAGCGATAGTCAGTTTAGCCAAGAAAGCATTTCAAATAATTTTATGTTTCAATTCAATCAAACTTTGAGTGTCGCCGAGAAAAATTGGCTTAAGGTTAAAATTATTATTTCATAAGTTTCAATTTTCAATTTTTTTTTCAAGATCGTTAAAAATGGTTTTGACCCTTTATGCGGATTTGATAAAGACTCCCCCTTAATTTTGTGCGAAGTGTTCAATGACTCCCCCTAGGTTAGTGCATAATTCTTAGACTCCCCCTAGATCCATGCATAAAGGTTTATTAGACTCCCCCAAGATACGATAGTAGATTTTTCCACATTCATATGAAAACATATAGAGAAAAATTAAATGACCTATTTACACAATATCAGGTTCATGTATGGACAATCGATCATGTCTTGTGGTTCAACATGGCTAACCTAGATACCAAGAAGTGGAATCGCTTTTCATCCAATGCCTTAGTAAATAAGTCAGCAAGTTGAAGATCTGTGTGAACAAAATGCATTTCGATTGTACCATGTTCCACATGTTCCTTGATAAAGTGGTATCTAATGTCTATATGTTTTGTGCGTGAATGATGTACTGGATTACTTGTTATAGCAATAGCGCTTTTAGAGTCACTAAAAATTGGAATACGATTTAATGTTTTGCCAAAATCTCGCAATTGGGTTCTCATCCACAAATTTGTGAGCAGCAACTCGCAGCAGCGACATATTCTGCCTCTGCTGTCGAAGTTGAGACACAATTTTGCTTTCGAGACGACCAGCTTACGAGTTTACCACCGAGAAATTGAGCGGCTCCAGAAGTGCTCTTCTGTCCAGCTTGCATCCCGCGTAATCAGCGTCGGTGTATCCTACGAGTTCGAAGCTTGACTCCATCGGGTACCATAGACCTAGATTTGGTGTTCCCTTGAGGTACTTGAAAATTCTCTTGACAGCGAGCATGTGAGACTCATTTGGATCAGTTTGAAAACGAGCACAGAGACACGTGGAGAACATGATGTCAGGCGACTGGACGTAAGATAGAGCAGGGATCCTATCATGCCTCGATAAATCATCTGGTTAACAGATTTTCCTGATGAATCTGCATCCAGTTCGCATGAGGTGGACATGGGAGTTGTGGCAGCATTTGAGTTGTCCAAGTTGTACTTCTTGAGTATGTCGTGAATGTACTTGGATTGACTGACGAAGATTCCATCGTGAAGCTACTTAACCTGAAGGCTTAAGAAAAAACTTAGTTCGCCCATCATGCCCATTTCAAATTTCTTCTTCATTAGATCCCCAAAGTTCCTGCACATTCTTGAGTCCGTCGACCAGAATATGATGTATCGACGTAAATCTGCACTAACATAATGTCTGAGCCTTCCTTTTGATAAAGAGAGTCGTATCAATCTTCCTTTTTTGTGAAACCAGAGGAAATGAGAAAATCGAGAGGACCTCGTACCAGGCTCTGGGAGCTTGTTTAAGTCCATAGAGAGCTTTATCGAGTCCGTAGACGTGCTCTGGGAGTTGTTCGTTTACAAAACCTTCAGGTTGAGATACAAAGACTTCTTCTTTTAGTATTCCGTTGAGGAATGCAGTTTTGACTTCCATCTGGTAGACTGGGAAGTTCTTTTGTGCAACGAAAGCTACGAAGATCCTGATGGCTTCAATTCTTGCGACTGGGGCATATGTCTCATCATAGTCGATTCCTTCCTGTTGATTGTAACCTTTCGCCACCAGCCTTGCTTTATTCCTGATAACAACTCCTTGCTCGTCCTTTTTGTTCTTAATCACCCATTTTGTCCCTATGATTGTTTTCCCAGCTGGTCTAGGTACGAGGTTACAAACTTTCAACCTCTCAAATTGATTGATTTCCTCCTGCATTGCGATTATCCAGTCTGGATCGGCGAGTGCTTCAGCTACTTTACTGGGCTCCTTTTGACTGAGAAAACAGGAATAGAGGCTTTCATTTATCGTTGATGCTCGAGTGGTTACACCAGTGGAAGGGTCCCCAATTATTTGTGAGTTTGGGTGTGCTCAGGTCCACTTTCTTGTACCAGGTTGTGAAGATCCAGCTGCATTTGTATGTGTATTGTTTTCACTCTGATCAACCTGATGTTCCGTGTCTTCTCCAGGTTGAGGTATTACTGACTCTCCAGAAGAGATTTCTATTGTTGAATCCGATGGCTGAGAAGTTTCAGTGGCTGATCTGGAGATAATCTCGGTATTAGTTGGGGATTCACTGTCGTCATCAAGATGAAGATTTTCATCGTTGGAGGGAAATTGTCATTGATAGTCTCTGCAGGATCATTATTCCTGGAGCTGCAGAAGTTGTTGGAGCAGTGGGTGGCGTCAGCTCAGAAAAGAGATCCTCGAATAGGAGATCGAGTTCATGTCGCTCAAAGTGTTTGATTTTGAAGTTTCGCCACTGTGGAGGTGCTTGGTTGATCCTTTGTCAACTCTCGTAGAAGTCCTGGTTCTGATCTGATTTGTACAGAAACTACTCGGTCTAATTCATCAAACGTTACATTAATGCTTTCCATAACAGATCTTTTCTCCTGAGGTATACTCGATAGGCTTTTGATGTTGTCGAGTATCCCACCAGTATCCCTTCAAATGCTTTTCGATCAAGTTGCCTTTATCTTCACGATCATTTGCTATGTAGAACTTGCACCCAAAGACTCTCAGGAACGAGACGTCTGGCACTTTGCGATTTATCAACTCGTAGGGAGTCCTATTGAATCTCTTGTGAAGGGAGCCACGATTTTGTGTGAAGCAGGCTGTGTTCATTGCCTCGGCCCACAAGAAGTGAGGTAGTCCAGAGTGAATGCGGAGTGTACGAGTTGCTTCAATTAAGGTTCTATTCTTGCGTTCAAACTACCCCTTTTTTTGAGGTGTTTTTGGCGCT
>JAPQWV010001500.1:0-85032 GCA_027422505.1 Craterostigma plantagineum | reverse complement strand
TGAAGCTTTTGGAATGTTCCTATTTTCTGTTACGAGTGGAGTATAAATTGGTACCAGACTATACTTAAGTGGTATAATTTACATGTGATGTGGTATTGTATAAAAATGGAAACGTAATAGCCCATGACGCTTCTACAATGTTCTTATTTTTTGTTACGAATGGACTATAAATTGTTACCAGAGTATTATTAAGTGGTATGATTTATATGTGATGTGGTATGAAAATAGAACTAGTTCAAAACGCGAAAAACAGAAGCAGAACCATCATTCAAAACACCAAAAGTGTTAGACACAGTCAAAACACAAGCAGAGCCATCGTTCGACGCCGTTCTTCTTCCCAGCAACTTTCTTCTCCTTCTTCCAGCCACTTTCTTCTTGCGATCGACGAATTCTTCTTCGGAACCATTGCAAGATTCGTCGATCAAGTGTCGAAATCGGTCGGGTTTCGTCGATTAGGGTTTCATATTGGTAAAAAATTCTTCGGGTTTTCTCGATTAAGGCTGGAAATCTAATTTAGGGTTGTACTGAAACCGATTTTTGTCTCAGCGTCGTATTACAGATTATTTTTTAATACCACTTTAATCAGAATAAATACCACTAAAATAGATTTATATACCACTTAATAACACATGTAGATTTAGGTCTAAAAAGGTTGGTGTAATTTCCGAAAAAAGTAAGGGTAAAAGAGGCTTTTCAATCTGAATGGGTCCTTATTCCTAACGTAAATATCATTTGGGTCTTTCTTCCTATTTAAAATAGAAAGAGGGCCTGAAACCTACTCAAAAGTGTTAAAGGGGTCTGATATCTAATTACCCCTTATTAGTATCGTTACCTTTCCGGCGTATTTGTCTAGTTCTTCGCTAAATTTCGTTTTCACTCATTGAAGGTACTGTTTGACGGTGGATGACCCGAAGCCACCCATCAGGCCCCATTGTTGAAGGAGATCCAGATTTCGAGCGGAAGTTACGAAGGCAGCTCAGATATAATACGGAAGGCACGGCTAGTAATTATCAGGAAGCGTTGGTCAGCTACTCATAAGACAACTCCCAGGAGTCTGCTGAAAATTCTCGAACAGAGACGTCCAAAGACAATCGAGAGATAGAAGTCGAGATGGCAGACCGAAGAGTACCGACCCACCAAGACCAAGAAGAGGAACAATCTTTACAAGATCTACTTAAGAACGCCTCCCTCGGCAGTACAGAATCGGCGATTGTTATTCCTCCGATCGCGAACAACGATTTTGAGCTGAAGCATGCTTGGCTTCAGATGATCTTTCAGACGGCTCAGTTTGAGGGGAATCCTGATGATGACCCATACTCCCACCTGAAGGACTTTCTTACAGTAACAGACACCATCAAGATCAATGGGGTCCCGAGTGATGCGATTAAACTGATGCTGTTTCCATTCTCACTCAAGTACAGGGCGAAGGATTGGTTGGAGATGTTACCGCCCAGATCAATCACTACGTGGGAAGAACTATGAGCAGCATTCATCGGCCATTACTTCCACTGTCAAAAGTACTAAGATTGAAGACAGAGATCTCTCTCTTCCACCAGAAGGATTCAGAGAATCTCTACGAGGTGTGGGAGCGATACAAATCCTTATTGAAGAAATGCCCACAACACGGGATGTCGAAGGCCGCTATAATCAACCGATTCCACGAGGGCCTCAATGATCAAACAGTTCATATGTTAGACGGAGCCACGGGAGGAGGGCTCATGAAGCTCAATGCCACAGACGCCTGGATTTAATCGAAGACTACTCCAGGAACAGCTTCATGAGAGGTAACACGAGGATTAAAACTCCAGGAGTGTTTGGGGTGAGCGAGGAGACTGCTACACATGCCAAGATTGAGGCTTTGCAACAACAGATGGCAACTACCAATTCTCAGCTCCAGACGGTGATCAACACACTACTACCAAAGGCCGGGCAAACACAGCCAGTACATGCCGTGATGACAAGCCCATCGCCTCAGAAGCCGTATACACCACAATGCGAGATTTGTGGCGCAACTCATGAAACCTCGGAGTGCCAAGTCGGACAATCATTGGAACACGTGGACTATATGGGGAATTACCAAGGTCAGCGGAGTTTTCACCTCGAGCACATCCAAATCTATCGTATGGGAACCAAAACCACAACGTCCAAGGACCACCGGGATTCCAACCTAGATCTTCTAGTTTCCAAGGAGGAACATCACGTCCGTATCAGAATACATCTGCAGGGTCGGGGTCTGACGACATGAGGGAAATGAAGGATATGATGAAGACGCTCCTCACTAATTTCAGCAACACCACTCAGGCCCACGAGAGTCGTATGAATAAGATGGAGGAGTACATAAAAGTACGTGCCCAGAACACCGACGCTTCTATCAAGAAATTGGAGCAACAAGTGGGCCAGATGGCGAAGCAGTTGGCTGAGCAACTCAGGGATCACTCCCGAGTTATACCGAACCAAATCCTAAGGAGTATTGCAAGGAGGTCACCCTGCGAAACGGAAGAGAGTTGCAGGAGGTACCTCCCAAGAAGAAATCAAATGATAAAGTCGAGGTCCACGACGAGTCAGAAGTGGAGATAAACAAAGGCGACAATGTTGAGACGGTCGAAGCTGAAAAGGAGAACGTCGAAGCTGAGAAGGAGAAGAACGAACCTGAAAAAGGAGGGCGAAGGAGATCGAGCGACCACCGGTGAAGCCGTACCAGCCGAAGATCCCGTACCCAGCTCGGCTGAAAAAGGACAGAGACGAGGCGCAATTCGGTAAATTTATGAACATGTGTAAGGAATTACATATTAACTTACCGTTTGTTGAGGCTATTACGCAGATGCCCAGCTTCGCCAAGTTTTTGAAGGACCTATTGACGAACATGAGGAAACTCGAACATGTTTCCACAGTATGCTTACGAGGGGAATGCTCGGCGATACTTCAGAACAAGATGCCGAAAAAGCTCAAAGACCCAGGGAGTTTTACAATTCCCTGCCTTATAGGAGATTTAGTTGTTGAACGTGCTTTAGCCGATCTAGGAGCTAGAGCTAGCATTAATTTAATGCCGTATTCCATGTTTAAGCGCTTAGGACTAGGTGAACCACGACCCACTAGGATGAGTCTTCAATTAGCTGATCGATCATTAAAATACCCTAGGGGTGTCATTGAGGATGTCTTAGTAAAGGTAGGTAAATTTGTGATTCCGGCCGACTTTGTTATCTTAGATATGGAGGAGGATGATAACGTTCCATTGATTCTAGGTAGACCATTTCTAGCTACCGGTGAGACTATGATAGATGTTAGAAATGGGACGTTAACTTTGACGGTAGACGGTGAAAAAGTTACGTTCAATATGGCTGAGTCGATGAAGAAGAGTAATGAGCATGACGATAAGTGCTATTACTTAGACGCTGTAGAGCATGATTTTTTCTTTCTGTACAAGGTCTATCACAGTTTCCCTACGAGCAGGATACACAGAACGTTTTGGCAATCGACGAGTGTGGGGAGGAAGTCGACGAGCCCATCATAGCTATCGACGAGAGCAGTGAAGAGGACAAGGAAAAGAGCTCGGTAGAGGAGCCACCCGTCCTAGAGTTGAAGCCATTACCTGACCACCTCGCGTATGCATTTCTCGGAAACAATGGAGGGCTACCAGTTATCATTTCATCGAGCCTCGACGATGGACAGAAGGGCCAGCTCTTGGAAGTGTTAAGAGCGCACAAGAAGGCAATAGCGTGGAAGATATCCGACATCAGAGGGATCAGTCCGAGCTACTGTACGCACAAGATCCTGATGGAGGACGAGTTTAAGCCAGTCGCCCAACGTCAAGGCGACTCAATCCGAATATGAAAGATGTCGTGAAGAAGGAGGTTCTTAAACTACTAGACGCGGGGATGATCTACCCTATCTCAGATAGCGCTTGGGTAAGTCCAGTCCAAGTGGTCCCGAAGAAGGGAGGAATGACGGTCGTCACTAACGATAAGAACGAATTGATTCCAACGAGGACCGTTTTACTGGTGGCGTGTGTGCATCGACTACAGAAAATTAAACGACGCCACGAGAAAGGACCATTTCCCCTTACCATTTATTGACCAAATGTTAGAAAAATTCTGTGTCATTCATTTTATTGCTTTCTTGATGGTCTTTCAGGATATCTGCAGATTCCCATTGCACCTGAGGACCAGGAGAAGACCACATTCACATGCCCCTTCGGCACATTTGCGTATCGAAGGATGCCATTCGGTCTATGCAACGCTCCAGCTACCTTCCAGCGATGTATGATGGCAATATTCGACGAGTTGGTAGGTGAGGTAATGGAGGTATTTATGGATGATTTTTCTGTATTTGGATCGTCGTTTGATGTGTGCCTTGCTAATCTGATGCTCGTACTCGCACGCTGCGAAGGAACGAACTTGGCACTTAATTGGGAAAAGTGCCATTTCATGGTTCGGGAGGGTATAGTTCTGGGCCATAAGGTTTCCTCTAAAGGAATCGAAGTGGACCGAGCTAAATTAGAGACAATAGAAAATTACCTGTCCCCTCGAACGTGAGATCAATTAGGAGTTTTCTGGGACATGCTGGTTTTTATCGTAGGTTCATTAAGGATTTTTCTATCGACCCATGTCTAGATTACTTGAGAAGATGCTCCGTTTGATTTTAACGATGAATGCTTGCATGCCTTTAATTTGCTTAAGGAGCGACTGATCGCAGCACCTATCATGGTTGCCCCCGATTGGGGGTTGCCCTTTGAACTAATGTGCGATGCAAGTGATTACGCAGTAGGAGCCGTGCTAGGGCAGCACAAGGACAATCATTTCAGGCCAATTTACTACGCCAGTAAGACGTTAGACACAACCCAGGCAAACTATACTACGACACGGAAAAGGAGCTTTTAGCTGTCGTTTTCGCTTTCGATAAATTCAGGTCATACCTTATTTTATCGAAAGTTATTGTTTTTACTGATCACTCTGCCCTTAAGTATTTACTAGCGAAGCCGGATGCCAAGCCTCGGCTAATTAGATGGATCTTACTCCTTCAAGAGTTCGATATAGAGATCCGAGATAAAAAGGGGGCAGAGAATCTGGCGGCGGATCATCTCTCTCGACTAGAGGAGTCCGAGATTTACAACAAGGACACCAAGGAAATTCAGGACACATTCCCAGACGAACACTTGTACGCAATACAAGTGGTAAGTGACGATATTCCTTGGTTTGCAGACTTCGCTAATTATCTTGTTGCGAGGGTCCTACCAAAGGGATACACAAGTCAGCAAAAGAAGAAATTCTTTTCTGACTTGAAGTATTACTTTTGGGAAGATCCGTATCTTTTCAGGTGATGTGCAGACCAGGTAATACGTCGATGTGTTGCTTCCCCTGAGACGACGAAGATTCTAGGGCATTGCCATAGCGGACCAACTGAAGGGCATTATGCAGCCAATCGAACAGCTCAGAAGGTACTGGAAAGCGGGTTTTATTGGCCAACGATTTTCAAAGACGCCCAACGGTACGTTGACATTTGTGATCAATGTCAGTGCACACGTAATATCTCAAAACGTGATGAAATGCCTCAAAATTTTATTCTAGTTTCTGAGATTTTCGATGTTTGGGGTATAGATTTCATGGGCCCGTTTCCCAGTTCGTATAATAATAAGTACGTTCTGGTTGCTGTAGACTATGTGTCTAAGTGGGCCGAGGCGCAGGCTTTACCCACGAACGATGCTAGGGTTGTTGTTCGATTTTTACGAACACTGTTTTCAAGATTTGGGGCACCTAGATGCATCATTAGTGATAGAGGCACCCATTTCTGTAACACCCAACTTGCACGCACCTTAGATCGTTATGGTGTTAGACACAGCCTGTCCACCCCTTATCACCCTCAGGCTAGCGGTCAGCTAGAAGTCGTGAACCGCGAGTTAAAACGTATTCTTGAAAAACTATAGATGGGAACCGTAAGGAGTGGGCTAATAAGCTTAATGACGCACTTTGGGCATATAGGACCGCGTATAAGACACCAATAGGTACTACACCGTATAGATTGGTTTACGGAAAGGCATGCCACCTTCCTGTAGAAATCGAACATAAAGCCTATTGGGCAATTAAGTCATTGGACATGGATTTGGGGAAAGCCGGCGAAAAGCGGCAGCTCCAAATTAATGAGCTTGACGAGTGGCGTTTATCAGCTTATGATAACGCTAGAATGTATAAGGAACGTTTAAAAGCCTACCATGACAGTAAATTAGGCACAGAAGAGAATTTCAAGAAGGGGACCAAGTCCTCCTCTTTAATTCTCGACTTAGGCTTTTTCCTGGTAAGCTTAGGTCACGTTGGTCAGGACCGTTCACTGTTACTCGTGTTTTCTCATACGGTACTGTTGAGATTTCAGGTATGGGGCAGGGTACATTCAAGGTGAATGGACACCGATTGAAGCATTATCATGGAGGTGACGAAAATTTGAGCGATAAGGAGGTATTATACCTCGATTTCAAGCCAGCATAAGAGCCTAGGAAGGACGTCAGGCTGAGACGTTAAAAGAAGCGCTCCTTGGGAGGCAACCCAGGTATTTCTACTTTATATTTTAGGTATATAAAATATGTAATAATAAAAATTAAAATTAAAAAAATCTATCTAAACAATATATGTATATAAAACAACACTGACAACAATAATAATAATAACAGTAATATTTAATTAATAATAAGTTTATTACAAACTTTGAAGATGGGTACAACGCAGAGTCTAGAGACGAGATAGGAACGATAGTTTTATTTCATAAAAGATGGTTACAACACCATTACAACGTGTGAAGGTCCAACACAAAAGCAAATTAAAACTGCGAATAACAGACAGAACAATAGTTTATTTTTGCTTCATAAGGGCGGGTTACACACAAGTGCACCTGGTGATAACCCAACACACAAAAGCAAGTAAAACTCCAAACAAACCCAAAAGAAGAGCAAGGTAAAGTGATAGCATATCTAAATTACGACGAACCTTGCATACTCTTCACTCTCATTCTCACGATCTTGTTGTTGTCCCCAAAACATCGTGGCTAGCTAACCTAAATACTGAAAATAAGATTGTTGAAGACGTGGGTTTATGGTAGATGATGCTATTGTGTTATTCTACCACTGTCTATTTATAGGCATGAACGGCACAAAATATCATTGTCATATCAGCAAATCCCATAAATGATACAGACGAATTTTTGACTTGGATGATCTGACGCCGCGCGAGAAAGTGATATTTGTTTTGTCGATTATCAGATTTTTCCTTGCGCCAATCGTTCTCGAAAAAATCGTCGATTGCGTGTCAATCATATTTAAAATATATATTAAATAATAATAAGTATCATACAAAAAAAAAAATTATTGAAGTCACGGCCATGATTCGCTAGTCACGGCCGCGACTAGGCCCAACCATTGCTACTGCCTACATTCACGGCCATGTGCTTAGCCACTCACGGCCGTGAATCGTTGAGCAACAATCCATGTCTCACACTGCCTACATTCACGGCCTGTGACCTACTGAGTCGCGGCCGTGAACGAGGCATTATCATACATTGCCCGAAGTCACGGCTTGTGGATACACATTCACGGCCGTGACTCAGACGGGTTATATAAAAAATAAAAAAAATAAAAAAAAAAAAAAAATAAAATAATAAAAAATAATATAATAATATTAAATAAAAATAATAATAATAATAATAAATAAATAAATAAAATAATATATAGTAATATTATAAAAATTATAAATATATATAAAAAATTATATATTTATAAAAAAAAAGGTGTCACGGCCCGTGGCTTATGAGTCACGGCCGTGACGTATGCGGTCTCACCCACTGCCCGCATTCACGGCCCTTGGCATAGTAGTCACGGCCGTGAATCTTACAAAGGAGCTCTCTGCTCCGTTTCACGGCTTGTGGGATATGCATTCACGGCCGTGAATGTATCGATTTCCACCTTTTAAACCTCATATCATCGTTTTTCTTCGTCTATTTCACAACTGAAACCCACACAACATTCATAAATTCTCGTCTAATCACCCCAAAAACAAAATCCGACCACGTCGCCGCCGCATAACCGCCTACCGTCGAATATATCCCGGAGACACCAACAACGACACCGATTACACTTCTTATTTTGGTAAATCAAACGGTACGTATACTCGCCACCCTAACTTTCGGTTTAAAGGCGACCTTCGAGATTGAGGTTGATTTTCATGTTTATATTGCTCTTTCATTACTAGATTTATGCTATAAACATGTTGGGGTGAACGGATTTGCAGTTTTCGTGTGTTAATTTCGATTTTGGGCGATGACCCTAATTTTCGAAATTGGGGCTTTTACAATTTGGGTCAAATGTGGTGTTTGCATTGCTCTTTATGGTTAGATATATGCTCTGAATGCCTTGGGTGTCATCAATTTCATGATTTCGTCCGTAAATTTTCAATTTGGGACCATAAACCCTAATTGCATGATTTGGGGATTTTCGAAAATTATTGCCGAAGTTGGTTGCTTTACTGTTTTCATTAGAATCGTTCCATTGTTTAACGTCGAAGAGTGTGCTTGGTTAACCGATTATTGCAATTAGAAAGAGTATTTTAGTACGTCTATTATGTGTTCGACAAATGCCGCTTTGAAATTGTATATGTTCTTGTTTTAAAAATTGTCAATTTTGTCGTTACGTTGGTCGAGTCGAGCTGTGTTGATTATCGTTTTCTCCCCAACTAACATTTGGACTTCTAGGTACCATGGGTAAGAGCGAACCGCTGCAGGACGTGCTAACGATTCGCGATCAACGAGTCGTCCACGTCGAGGCCAAAGCACGCCGTCACTACTAGAGGCTATGGGGCAGTTTAACGATGAGACACACCAGGCCCGTTACAACCGGCTCAAGAATACGGAGTTCATTCCGACTGATCAAATTGACCACGACACGCTGGAAAAGTATCACATCGAGCAGCAAGTGGCCGGCTACACGTCCCTCAGCGGATGGCTCGACTTCTTCCACATTGACGAGCCGGCCTATAAGGAGCTAACCTTGGAGTTCTTATCCACCTACTCTTTCAATGAAAATGGGCGTGACAGAATTACGTTCAGGGCGTTTAATACGGAGCACACCGTCCATGAGGACGATATTTGCACGGCGCTTGGATTGAGTGTACCATACTTTGGAGACCAGGGCCGATTCCCAGACGCATATTACAAGGAGTACCTTAGCTATCCGCCGCAGCGCCAGACCTGTTGGGCGGAACTCGTGCGACCCGGCGAACCTGCCTTTAGTGTGAAGACCTCGAAGGCGTCTTCGCTCAGGAGCCCTGGTTTACGTTACATCCACCGGTTGCTTTCGACCTCGCTCGCACCAAGGGGCGACTGGCACGGCGCGATTGGACTTCGCGATCTGTACTACTTGGCCAAGATGCAGCGTGGTCAACTGGTGCACTTAGGATTGGGCATGGCCTACGCCTTCAGTGCCCAGGCTGATGTTCGTAGTCATGGGAAGATCGCAGTGGGGCCGTTTATTACGAAGGTTATCAAGGGACTCAACTCCTGGCCAGCAAATCCACCAGATATGGAGATTGTGGGTGGGCGTAATCTGGTCAACGAGGAGATGATGTTGAAGATGAAGATGTTGATCAAAGCCCCCAACTGGTCCCGCTCGAACAAGGTTTACGTCTGGCACGAGGTCTACCGTGGGCAGACGGACTTGGGCGACGCATTCCCAGAGCCACTAGAATTGAGGGTGTGGGGCCATTCCCAGTTCACCCCGACACTGCCGGCACTTCCCATTCCTCCGGCTACCACGAAGGGGAATCATCAGGGGTCGCTCCTTTTGCCTCAGCCGCATACCTTCACACACTACGCGAGGACATGCTACGTTACCATGAGGAGGCCATACGACGTGACGAGGAGACACGGCGCCGCCAGGACGAGTACGAGCGTCGCAACGAAGAAGCCCACCGACGCTACCGCGAGGAGCAACAGCGATATGAGCTGGCCCTTCAGGCGATGGACGCCGCAATGAAACATACACAGGAGTCCGTTCGACTTGCTCAGGAATCGATGGCCCACCTTCGCCCGCGGCCACCATCGCCCCCACCACCACCTTAGTTTCGTTTATGTTATGTTTTTCTATTAGTACTCTTTGTGTTGGTCTAGTACTCATGTACTTGTGATGACTATGACATATTTTGTTATCTTTTATTTTTTCCTCCGTGCGTTTAATTTTCTTTTGAGTGTTTTCAGGAAACGTGACACGAATTCAGACTACGACTCAAAATATTTCAAAATCAAGTTCAACTACATCAGATGGTAGAAGACGGACCACGCCATTTTTTTTCAGGGGAGTCACGTTATTTCAATTTCTGTTACCTTCCTTTTATTTATTTTACACGTTGAGGACAACGTGCATCTTAAGTGTGGGGAGGGGGAATTTTGTTTGGGAATTTTGTTGAAAATTTACGTGAAAATTTTATGACGTGCCGTGGCTATTAAATCTATGAAAATATGGCATGATTATTTGCGTTCATCTCAAAGTGGATTGCATATTAGGGAGTCTAGTAAGCGAAAAGACATGCATCAGTGATTTAATCTTTTTAGCATGAATAGATATAGTGTTACTTTGAGAGATTCACACACATAACCCATGTTCCGTTGTGAGAGTTTGAGCTGACGAGCTTTTGCTCATTTTTCTTGGTTGTGTGAGTAGTGCATAATTTACGTCTCTCTAGAACTTTCTTGTTTGATACGCATTGAAATTTCTTATAGCGTGTTTTGTATGAATATGACGAAGGCATTAGGAAATAAGTCCACGGCCAAAGTTCCCTACCGCGACTGATCACCGTAGTTAGCCACTTTGAGCCTAAGCCTATTTATTTCTTACACTTCGTATATCATAAGCCACTAACCTAAATCAGCCTCCAGAGATCATCTGAACCCGAATTAAGCAGAAGTGAAAGTCGAATGTCAATATCGAAAGCGTAGTCGGATGACGCCTCAAGACAACGCCGAAAGCAGTCAAGAACCCCCTCTTCAACAAGTTTTAACTCACAAGGAGTTGGCGTAAGGGCAGCGCACCGCAATGCAAAAGGGTATTCATATCAAAAAAAAGAGAGAAAAAAAAGGAAAACAAAAAGAGCGAAAAAAAAAAAAGAAAAAAAAGAGAGAAATGGTGTGGCTGCTGGGAAACTGAAGCAAGAAGAGGATGAACTGTTGCGAAAAGAAAGAAAGAACCTTTCCTTCGATCATCTTCCAGTCTCGTGAATTTTCACATCATCTATCATTTTGAGACTTGGGAGAAGAAAGGCTTAGTGGAACGCAGCAGAAATAAGAGGAATATGAAGACGGCGTAACTGAAAGGCTAATTCTTGGCGCGCTTTAGACAATGACATGGAGACCGACACGATTGCTACTCATATGTGATTCCACTACCCACTCATTACTATCTGATCCCGTTTAACCCGAGAAAAAGACCTTCTGATTCATGCTTACTGCTTTAAGTAGTAGACGTGCGATTGACTTGCAAGCATATGGTTTAGACTAGATTATTGCATGAATTGAGTGATTCACCGATATATTAGCCTATACACTGAGTGATTTGAGTGAATCCTTGCGAGGTGTGGATCTCAATTAGTAGTGCTAAGGAAATTCGTGTTGATTAGTGATGATTATTGTTGCAGTGTCATAATTGCTTGCTTGATACCATTTTGTGTTTTCCATCTGCGTTGGTGAATTGTGAATGGCCATGACACTATGTTGCTACCTTTTCTTGCTCCTAATTTGCTTGAGGACAAGCAAAAGCTTAAGTGTGGGTAGGTTTGATAAACGTATTTTAATACGTTTATTGTTGTATTTATTTGGGCTATAATAGGATATTTTTGGTAATTCCGTGCATTTCTTGGCTCTATTTACACCCATTTAAATATTGTAGGACCTTCGAATGGTTATTGAGTGAAAAGGAACGAAAACGAAGCGAAAAGGGTGCGAAACGAATCAAGTATGAAGCTGTCAAGCACACTTCACGGCCGTGAATCTCCTCGCAGGAGGCCGTGAACGTGGGCAGTGAGAGTAAGAAGAAGTAAGCCTCCAGTGTCACGGCCGTGCATCCTGATGTACAAAGCCGTGAATGTGAACAGAAAGTTCAAGGAAGGTGTCACGGCCGTGAGCTCCCTTGCAAGAGGCCGTGAACGACGGCAGAGAGTTGGAGAAGCTTAATTCACGGCCGTGACTGGGCATGCACGAAGCCGTGAATGTCGGCAGAGACTTCACTGTCCCTTGTCACGGCCGTGAGCTCCATTGTACGAAGCCGTGAATCTCGGCAGAGACTTCACCGTCCCTTGTCACGGCCGTGACTCCTCAAGCAAGAGTCCGTGAACTCCGGCAGAGAGTTTGATGAAGAAAAAGTCCTTTAAGTCACGGCCGTGACTTCAGATGCAACAAGCCGTGACTCATGCCAGAAAGTCAAATTTTAGGGTTTAAGCCGCCTTCACGGCCGTGAATCATGTTGCACGAGGCCGTGACTCATGCCAGAAGTCAAGAAATAGGGTTTTGAGCCGTCGTCACGGCCGTGAGGGCCCATTAAGAGGCCGTGAACGTGCCAAAATTCAGGGTTTTAGCCCATTTTCGAAGCATAAAAAGGTGAGGCACCTTAGAACTGAAAAAGAACTTCAGAGGGACGAAAACTTAGAGCAAAGAAGAGAAGGAGGAACACTAGAAGCAGTCCCGTGATTTGGAGAAGCTCAAGGGACGATCCAACAACGAAGCTACGCTCATACGATCGAGGAACGAGAGCTCCACCTCAGAAACGCCATATTCACTTCTTAGGGAAGTTTTTATGAGTTCTCTATCCTCGTTTCCCTTAAATCTTGTTGTTGTGACGTTCAATATGAGTAGCTAATCCTCTTGTGTGTTTGGGAATAGATGAACGTTGGGTTATATCGTAGTTAAGGCGTAGGATAATCGTGAACACGTGTATTCGACTTTTTATCGTTCTATGATATTTCTTCTTTGTCTCAATATGTCTATGTGTTGATACGAATGTGCGGTACATCGTTTAGGGCGACAGCTAAATAACGATTAGGCCGTTCATAGACGTTAGGATTCGAGTATAGGGCGACAGCAAATACTCGATCCTCGCCATTTGGTAATTAACGATCTTAGATTCCCACGAACGTTTAGGGCGACAGGAAATCCGTGAGTGGGTAGAAAGTTACCGCGATTTAGTCGATTTTCACTTAGGAACGATATTCCGTAGCTTTAGCCGACAGCGTCCAGCGGGATTCGAACCCCAAACACATATTTGTCATCTTAAGTCACTCGTATTATTTTTAGTTGTACTACCTTACTCGTCAAATCCTTAAGTTACGTTGTTAAATTAGTTCGTAGTATAAACAAATCCTACTATTTTATTTAGGCTAAATATCGATTCGATAGGTTAATACTAGTATTCATTTTATTCCTCGTGTTCGATACTCGGATATTCACTATAGCTATATAACAAACGATAGGTACACTGCCTATCGCGCGTGATTCTAGTTATAATATATTCGTTTTAATTATTACTTGACATACTCGCACGATCTTTTATTTAAACACACACGCAAGCGATCAAGTTTTTGGCGCCGTTGCCGGGGAACAGATTGATATTAGGGACACCCTAGTTCGGTAATTTATCTATTTTCTCAGTTTTCCGTTAATTGCGTTATTTGTTTCCTACATCATTATTAGTAGGGGCGTTTGTATGTCAAACCCATCGTAAGTTTTTGTTTGGGTTCAGGCCCTCCTCACAATAAATATAGGTTTAAGGACCAACATTAAATAAAATTCAAAGTAAAGAACATAAAGAATAATTTGACGAAAATGCCCCTTGTAGGCATTATATAAAGAGGTATGAATCGCTACTATTATGGTACCCGATGTTATTCAAATGGTATCAATCGAAAAAACTATTTGAACGATCGATTTGCCGTAAATATTCGAGCATACTGGGCACAAAACCAAGTCTGATGTGTACTCGACGATGTCATGTGATATTTACGTCCTCAGATTTAAGATCTGTGAGGAATAATTTCTAGAAATTGATTTCGCAACTAAGATAAATCGACCATGTTTTGGTCGAAATGAAAGCTAATATGCATAAATTGGAGGAACCCATAGCTTGGAAATTACGCCGCGCCTTAGTGGTGACTCAATCGTTCGTCCCTCAAGATTGACGAACTGAAACTGAAATCGCCAGAAAAAAATAGTTTAAATAAGTGTTCGTTGTGTGGTATGAGAATGGCATAAACTGGTATAGAGATCATACGAATCGGTACAATGTAGTCGTAAAGTGGTACGAGATATTACTTCTAATATGTCCGGACAATTTTATATGATGAGGTACTAAAACAGTATAAAATGGTAAAGTGGTATATCGACTTCATATTATGCGGTATTAAAACAGCATAAAGTAGTATTGTAGAGGTGTAAAGCGGTATAGCAACGATAAGAAGCGTTACTCGAACTGGTACTAAAACAGAGTAAAGTTGTATAATAGAGGCGTAAACTAGTATAGCAAGTCACGTTGTTTTGGGCGGGAAAGTTGAATCTCAGTATTATTTTGGGCGGGAACTTTTATGTAGTATATATTCATGTAATAATGTGGTACCAGAAATGTAAGATGTGTTACAGATTACTGTTTAAGCATTGGTGTATATTTACATGATCAAAACCTCATTACTTGACTAGTTGCATCTTATTTGCATAAACGTAACAAAATCAAGGAACTTGGTGGTTTAATACATCAAATAATATATTTCCATGATTTTTATTCTTCTACAACCGAGAAAAGCAACTTTTATTTACGAAATTATTCGAACCATTAATGTGGTACAGATAACATATTATCTAGTATCAGTATGACTTAATGTGGTATCGTTTCGTAATATATTGTTACCAGGATAGTATAAACGGTTACCAAAATACTATCAAGTGGTATAATTTACATGTGATGTGGTAACATATAAAAATGGTGAGACCATATTCATTGACGAATCATGAAGCTTCTGGAATGTTCCTTATTTTTTGTTATGAATGGAGTATAAACTGGTACGACATTACGCTGAAGTGGTATATTTTACATGTGTCTTGGTATGGTACAAATATTGATCCATATTCATTGACGGATCATGATGCTTCTGGAATGTTCTTTATTTTAAGAGAATATATGTCATTTGGCAGGGTGCGAATGAGAGGGAGGGATAGCATTTATTTTCAGAGAATATATGTCATTTGGAAGGTTGTGGAATATTCTTCATTTCGGCAGGTTGTGGCCCGTTGGGGAGGAAGTGGTACGATTTGGGGAGGATCTGGTACCATTTGAGGAGGAACTGGTACCATTTGGTACGATTTGGGCGGGAAAGCTGAATCTGTGTAGTATTTTGGGCGGGAACTTTTATGTAGTATATATTCCTGTAATAATGTGGTACCGGAAACACCTTATGTGTTACAGATTGCAGTTTACGCGCTAGGGTTTCCAGTTTTTGGTTTAGAGTATCGGATCTTAGGGTAAACTGTTTCGGGGTTACGATTAAAGGTTTATTGTCGTAAGATTTGTTCTATGATTGACGTATAATGTTGTTTGATACATTTGTTGTAATTCATAATGGTAAATATCAATGTGATGTAAATATAGTTGTCTACGTGCACTGGTGTACATTTCACATGATCAAAACCTCATTATTTGACTACTTACATAATATTTGCAATAAACGTAACAAAATCAAGGAACTTGATGGATTATACATCAAATCATATATTTCCATGATTTTATTCTTCGACAATCGAAAAAACCAACGTTTAGTTACGAAATTATTCAAACCATTAATACGGTACAGATTACATGTTATCTAGTATCACTACCACTTAATGTGGTATCGAATCGAAATGTATTGTTACCAGGATAGTATAAATTGGTACTAAATTATGCTGAAGTGGTACAATTTACATGTGATTTGGTATCATATAACGATGGAGAGGCATATTCATTGTCAGCCCATGAAGCTTCTGGAATATTCTTATATTTTGGTATGAAAGGAGTATAAATTGGTACCAAATTATGCTGAAGTGGTACAGTTTACATGTGATTTGGTATCATATAATGATGGCGAGGCAAATTCATTGTCGGCCCATGAAGCTTCTGGAATGTTCTTATTTTTTGTTACGAATTGAGTATAAATCGGTACCAAAATATTATTAAGTGGTAAAATTTACACGTGATGTGGTATTGTATAAAGATATGTACGTTAATAGGCCCATAAAGCTTCTGAAATGTTCCTATTTCTGTTACGAGTTGAGTATAAATTGGTACCATACTATACTTAAGTGGTATAATTTACATGTGATGTGGTACTTTATAAATAGGGAGACGGTAATAGGCCCATGGAGCTTCTGGAATGTTCTTATTTTTTGTTACGAGTGGAGCATAAATTGGTACGAAACTATACTTAAGTGGTATAATTTACATGTGATGTGGTATTGTATAAAGATGGAGACGATAATAAACCCATGAAGCTTTTGGAATGTTCCTATTTTCTGTTGCGGGCTGGAGGCTTGCGAACTCGGCAAGAGAAAGGATTGCGAACTGAAGTTCGCGGGCCCAAGGTTGGCGGGCAGCTCTGCGAATGGAAAGGACTTGGCGAACACCACGCTTTGCTGCTCCATTTTGCGGGTCGGAGTTCACGAGTCCTTAGTATGAGAGTTCGCGAACACCTAATGTGATCAATGCACGAGTTCGCAGAATGGGCATGCAAAGCATGAAGTTGGCGAATGGTATTTTTGCGGGCTCAAGGCGTTTGCGAACTCGTTCAAGTTGACGAATCCTCACAAGCTGCAAACCCCATTTAGCGGGTCCAGGGTTTTGCACATTCAAGCCATCTTGCGGGCCTCATCTAGTTTGAGAATTAAGTTCACGAATGGGACAAGTCACGGGTTAGAGATAAGAAAGAGAAAACTACGTAAGTGTGAGAATAAAATAATATAAATGCCATTGAACTTCACAAATTGGTGCGAGATCTTTAGACTTCGCTAACCATGAATTAGAGAGTGAAGTTTGCGAACTCACACACACGTCACGGATCTGACCTTTTAAGAACCCCAAGCTACTTTGCGAACCCAACCTGCCTCGCAAACTCACAAACTTCGCGAATCAACCAAACATTGCGAGTCCAATTAGGAACTTAGAGATAATTCGCCAACTATACTTAGCCAATTTTTGTTAGACCTCACGGGTCTAACACTTCACGAGTTCATGACACTCCGCGAGTTCATGACACTTCGCGGGTCCAATAATTTGGGAACTCAGGATAACATGTTAGACTTCACAAACCATACCTAGCAAATTAAAAGAATTTTAGAATCTTGAACTCGCAAAACAGACTTAACGAATTAAGGAACCTCACGGGTCATGTGAGAAATTGCGAACTCGACTAGACTTACCAAAATTTGTTCCTAACTTAGAGATTTAGCATGGTTAAGCGATTAATTAAACTAGTGTGCTGACACCATTATTTTATGCCTAAGGTGTGGAATTAGGAGAATACACGGATCAGGTAGCAACTAATCCACGGACGCCAGGTAAGTGGAAATCCAACTCAACACATAGCATATGTGTATGTGCTTAATTCATGTGATTACGTGATAAGGTGCACGTGTTTACGTGAACTTTTATGATATGGTTGCATGCTTTCGGTAAGCGTTATGGCGTTAATGCATTATGCATATGCACGAGCATGCACGCACATTTTGGGGTAATGAAATGATGAGTGTGCATGATTATTAGCAAATAGCAAAAATTAAATGCCGAGGTGGGCGAGGATATTATTAGTTAAGATAAGTGGCGGCTTTCGGGGCACCGAGACGGCGTTGATGCACCGTCGGCGACGTTGATGCGTCGCCAGTATACGAACGACGTTGATGCGTCGGGGGATACCATGGTTGGGTTGATGCCCTCATGGTCGGGTTGATGCCCTTATATCCCTGATTAGCGTGGTTGGGTTGATGCCCCCATGCTTTAGTATGGCTGGGTTGATGCCCTCATACTTTGGGCTGATGCTCGTGGTTGGATAGAGCTCTTTACGGTGTACGCCAGGGTAAAAGTCTGCCAAGGGCCCTAAGATAAAAGATATGAGATTAAGTTTGATCCATAAGACGTAAGATGCATCGGCGTGGATTGCCTTTGTGGGGTTTTATCACGTGCACGTCATGCATGATTTCTACTTACTGAGCATATCGCTCATCCCTTACGTTATGTGTTGTAGGTGCGAGCGACCACGGTACGTGATCGCTTACATGGCAAGGAAATCTTTTGGCGCTTCCAGCAGCTTTTGGGATGGGAGTGTGTGCATGGATGACGACCTGTGAGGCCGGGCGCATAGAGATTCTTTTGATGTGCATGTATACACATCTCGTGTAATTAGGATTCACATGAAGTTAGGAATTCATGTAATTCTTTTGTTATGTATAGAAACTACTTCCATTACAAAATGGAAAAATTTCATACGCATTTCCGCATCTCTTTTAAGTTAAAGCATCGTTAGGCACATGGGATATGTTAGAATTAGGCAACGAGGACAGCGGGTCGCGACCGAGTGGTATCAGAGCTTCGGTCACAGGTTCTGTAGACTGTCCATGCACACGCACTCAAAAGCGCGGAAGCGGCCTTGCCTGTAAGTGTTATGTCTATATGAAATTTTGTATTGCATAATTTATTGGCCATAGGACTATCAGGATAGATAAGGAACGATGGTTAGAACTATAGGAGAGGGCAGCGGAGGTGATGATCAGAACAGGGGAAACGCAGCCCCTAGTGACAATCGTGATGCGACCATTTTCCAACTCACGGAGTTGGTACGCCAACAGTCCACCCAGATTCAGCAGCTGATTCAGCAGAACAACACAAACGCTGGATCCACTCAGGCTGACAGGACAGAGATAGTCGGGGAAAGATTCCGAAGGCTGAACCCACCAACATTCGAGGATACAGCCGACCCAACTGCAGCTGAAGACTAGATCAGGACCTTGGAGAGCATGTTCGTCTATAGCCGCGTCCCTGAGGCAGAGAAGGCCCTATGTGCCGCGTTCTTACTAAGAGAAAGCGCAGGGCATTGGTGGGACACCATTACGGTGCTCGAAAACCCCGCGACCATGAGCTGGGAATGATTTAAGGAACTGTTTAGGGGCAAGTACCTTACGGCCCCAGTGAGAGCTCAGCGCCTGAATGAGTTCATCAACCTCAGACAGGGGTCAATGACCGTGGCTGAATACATCAGGAAATTTGAGCAGCTATCCAGGTTCGCTGCCCACATGGTGAGCACAGAGGCTCTAAAGATCGAACGCTTCCTTGAGGGCCTTAAGCCGGAGTTATATCGCGATGTTAGTATGGCGGGATTGCAAGGAGCCACGTATGCTCAGGTGGCAGAAAGGGCTATGGTGGCGGAACAGGCTGAAGCTAGGATTGTCCGCGCACAAGAAGCAAAGAGAAAGTTTGCGCAAGTACAAGGAACGCAGTGGAGCGGAGGAATTCAGAAACGCCAATTCGTACCCAAAGGCGGGAAGCCGAACTTTCAGAATAAGCCACCACAATGCCCGCAAGGAATTCCAAATCGACAGCGAACACAAATCAAGGGGGATTTCCAGTCCCAACTATCCCGAACTGCCAAAAGTGCGGGAAGAGACACTCTGGTGACTGCTATGCCCAGGCCAACAACTGCTTTAAGTGCGGGAAGCCGGGGCACTTTTCGAGGCAATGCCCAGATTGGGCGACAGGAAGTCAAGCCGGAGGTCAGACAAGACCACAGATGGTACCAGCTCGGGTGTACACAATTACATCTGAGGAGGCAGAAAACAACCCAGCGGTGGTGACAGGTACCCTCCTTATCCACCATACTCCCACATGCATTCTAGTAGACTCAGGGGCCACGCACTCGTTTGCATCCATTAAGTATGTGACAAAACTCGGGGTTAGGCCTCGTCAATCTGAATATGAATATAGGGTAGTTATGCCCCATGGGGATCCGACTAAAACCAATCAGATACTGAAAGAGTGCCCAGTATTAGTCGGTGATAAAGTGTTGTCCGTAGATTTGGTTGTCATTCCAATGATGACTATGAGGTAATTCTCGAAATGGACTGGTTGTCGAAGTACGGAGCCGTGATTGATTGCAACCGTGGTTACATTTAACATAGACGGGAATGAGCCTTTAGTCTTTGAGGGGACGATGAAAATAGGAAACCTTTCTAAAATATCGGTGCTGAAAGCTCAGCGTTTGATCAAAGCCGGTTGTGAAGCATACTTGGTGTTTGCGATGAAATCGGAAGAAAGTTCATCCCTAAGACTTGAAGACGTGCCTGTAGTTAAAGATTTTCTCGACGTATTCCCGGAGGAATTGCCAGGATTACGGCCTGGAAGAGAGATCGAGTTCACGATCGATCTGGTGCCTGGAGCAGCACCGATATCTAAATCCCCGTATCGGTTAGCCGACCGAACTGAAGGAGCTGAAGGGACAAATAGACGAACTTCTACAAAATGGGTTTATTCAAGCAAGTTTTTCTCCCTGGGGTGCGCCAGTTTTGTTTGTACGAAAGAAAGACGGGTCGATGCGGCTTTGCGTAGACTACAGGGAGTTAAATAAGTTAACGATAAAGACAAGTATCCTCAGTTGAAGATTGATTTGCATAGACGGGCTGGAGGCTTGCGACCTCGACAAGAGAAAGGATTGCGAACTGAAGTTCGCGGGCCCAAGGTTGGCGGGCAGCTTTGCGAATGGAAAGGACTTGGTGAACTCCACGCTTTGCTGCTCCATTTTGCGGGTCGGAGTTCACGAGTCCTTAGTATGAGAGTTCGCGAACCCCTAATGTGATCAATGCACGAGTTCGCAGAATGGGCATGCAAAGCATGAAGTTGGCGAATGGGAGTTTTGTGGGCTCAAGGCGTTTGCGAACTCGTTCAAGTTGACGAATCCTCACAAGCCGCAAACCCCATTTCGAGGGTCCAGGGTTTTGCGCATTCAAGCCATCTTGCGGGCCTCATCTAGTTTGAGAATTAAGTTCACGAATGGGACAAGTCACGGGTTAGATATAAGAAAGAGAAAACCACGTAAGGTGTGAGAATAAAATAATACAAATGCCATTGAACTTCAAGAATTGGTGCGAGATCTTTAGACTTCGCAAACCATGAATTAGAGAGTGAAGTTTGCGAACTCACACACACGTCACGGATCTGACCTTTTAGGAACCCCAAGCTACTTTGCGAACCCAACCTGCCTCGCAAACTCACAAACTTCGCGAATCAACCAAACGTTGCGAATCCAATTAGGAACTTCGAGATAATTCGCCAACTATACTTAGCCAATTTTTGTTAGACCTTACGGGTCTAACACTTCACGAGTTCATGACACTCCGCGAGTTCATGACACTTCGCGGGTCCAATAATTTGGGAACTCAGGATTAGACTTCACAAACCATACCTAGCAAATTAAAAGAATTTTAGAATCTTGAACTCGCGAAACATACTTAACGAATTAAGGAACCTCATGGGTCATGTGAGAAATTGCGAACTCGACTAGAATTACCAAATTTTGTTCCTAACTTAGAGATTTAGCATGGTTAAGCGATTAATTAAACTAGTGTGCTGACACCATTATTTTATGCCTAAGGTGTGGAATTAGGAGAATACACGGATCAGGTAGCAACTAATCCACGGACTCCAGGTAAGTGGAAATCCAACTACAACACATAGCATATGTGTATGTGCTTAATTCATGTGATACCGTGATAAGGTGCTTACGTGTTTACGTGAACTTTTATGATATGGTTGCATGCTTTCGGTAAGTGATCGACACGTGGTGTGTGAATGAAAAGTGCGACAAGTAATAATTAAAACGAATACTAAATTACTGTCACCGACGTGCGATAGGCAGTGGACCTATCGTTTGTAGTGTAGTAAAGTGAGTAAACGAGTATCGAACACGAGGAATAAATCAAGTACTAGTAATGACCTATCGACTCGATATTTAACCTTAATAAAATACGCAAGTTGTTTGACGACTTAACCTAACAGATCGCTCCTAATCAACTAGAGATTCAAATAACACGCTTAAAACTGATACGAAGCTTCAGATAATAAAGATGTGCTCGGGATTTGTATCCCGCTAGGTGTTATCGACTAAGACAATAAAATCGTTCCTACGTGATCTTGACTAAATCGCAGTAATTTCCTACCCGCTCGCGAATTTGCTGTCGCCCTAAACGCTCGCGGGGATCTAAAATTCAATAATTACTAACGGCGAGGATCGAGTATTTGCTTTCGCCCTATACTCGAATCCTATCTTCTATGAACAGCCTAAACGTTGTTTAGCTGTCGCCCTAAACATTTTTCCACATGATCACTTCAACACATAGACATATTAAAGCGACGAAACATATTCATAGAACGAAAAATAGTCATAAACACAAAGTCACGATAATATACGTCTTAAGTACGACTAATCCTAGTGTTCATCTAATCCCAAACACATGGGGAATTTAGCTACTCATAATAGACGAGATAATAACGAAGATTGTATAGAACAGAGAAGAAGAACTCATGATCTTGAATACTGGCGAATTATCGATGCCTGCTTGATAAATCTTCGTTCTCTGATCAATTGGGCGTGATTGCGTCGTTGCTTCGTCTCTTGCGCTCCGGGATGTAATTCCGTGTTCTTTTCGCCCTAAATTCGTCCCTAGATGATTTGGATTTGATCTCTGGTAAGTTGTGTCTTTTTCTGGGTCGAATTTGGGCTTTTATACTGATTCCCATGTCGGTCACGGCCTGGGACATGGGCCGTCACGGCCGTGACCATCATCGCCCGCGTCTCGTCACTTTCTGCCCCTGGTCACGGTCAAGTGCATTGACGGTCACGGCCGTGACCATCATCAACACACTTCTCTGCCTCACGTCACGGCCAGACGCATTAAGCGTCACGACCGTGACCATCATCAGCGTCCTTCTCTGCCTCGCGTCACGGCCAGACGCATTAAGCGTCACGGCCGTGACCGTCATTAGCGTCCGGACTCTGTCGCGCGCTGTCCTCGTCACGGCCGTGACGCGTAATGCGTCTGGCCGTGACCGAGGGCAGTGTTGCCCTTTTCGCGCCGTTTTGCCTCGTTTTCGCTCCTTTTCGCCCGAGACTCGTCCTAAGCTCCTTCAACAATAAAACAAGTGTAAATATATCGAATAAATGCATAATTTAATTGCTAAAGCTCTATTATACCCCGAATAAATACTACGATAAACGCATTGAAATGCGTTTATCAAACCTCCCCACACTTAAGCATTTGCTTGTCCTCAAGTAAATTAGGAATCAGGTAAGGCATCAAACTAGGATAACGGCACGATTGTTTGCAATTTATCATCAAAGCTAGAAAGCACAAAAGGAATCAAGCAAACAATCACGGACATTACACTAATGACTTGCACTCGTCGTCCTGAATTTTCTTCGCACTGCTAATCGATACTCATACCTCCAAGGATTCACTCAAATCACTCAAGTGTATAGGCTAGTATATGATGAGTCGCTCAATTCGTGCACTAGTCCAACCCCTACCATAAACTTGCAAGTTAATCGCATCTCGACTATTCAAAGCGGCAAGTATAAATCTGAAGGTCTTTCTGGGGAAAACGGGTCGAACAATCATGAAGCGGCAAGCATAAGTAATGAACACTTAATCTTAGAGCTAGGACACATGATCGAAAATTTTCAAAGAATACAGCATGGTCAAACAGACAGTCACACGTCCCAACATAAGACTCGACGTTCTCGCTCCGAAATCCTAGACTTTTCTGCTCGACCCTGTCAACTCAGTTTCCTTTCACTTTCTGCCCTTTCACCTTGGTTACGCTCTACTTTTGTGCACTGCCCTTATTCCCTAAAATATCAAGGTTCGGCTTTTGTCGCAAAGAATACATCGTCACAGTGAATGCCGTGTACCTAGGGATACTTATTACCGAGACCTATATCTTGCCAAAGGGTTATGGGGAGGCTTATGCAACGGATCGGGTCAGTTCAGGAAACGGTCAAGTAAGGGACGAGTCATTTCACGAATAGCAGAGAAGAATATCAAATCAAACACTGGAACAGTGACTTTCAAGTTCGACTTCTACTTTATTCTAATCAACTCAGGCTCATAAAATCTCTGGAGGTTTATTCGGGTCAGTGGCTTCTATAACATACGAGGTACGCAACAAATAGGCTTAGGCTCAACGTGGCTAACTAATGGGGATCGTCATGGTTAAGAAAATTTTTGCCCTGGACTTGATTCCTAATGCCCTCATCATTTTCACACTCACATACCAAAACAGTTTCAACACGCATTAGACAGGCAAGTTCTAGAGAGATGTAGACTAGGCACGTCACACAACCAAGGAAAATGAGCGTAAGCTCGTCAAGCTCAAACTCTCACACGAAACAGGGTTATGTGTACGGATCTCTCAAAACAGTGCTATATCTATTCAGGCAGATAAGATTCAATCAGTCATGCATGTCCTAATTGCTCACAGAATTTCATAGAATGCAGACCAACTCGAGATAAGTGCAAACAATCATGCCTGATTCAGTAATTCATGCCTTTCCAACGAACTCAACGACTCACGGACACGTCATAAAAATTTAAAAATTTTCACGTAAGTTCTAAAACTACATTCCCCTCCCCACACTTAAGTTAGACGTTGTCCTTAACGTAAAAATGATAAAAGGGAAAGAAAAAGAGTTTAAAAGAACGGGACTCCCCTGACGTGGTCGTGTCGTAGTTGTTTATTATGCGCGTGAAGGTCGTGTAATCCATTTGCGTATCCTGGCGCTAGCTAGAGAGCAATAGACACGAAAAGATAGTAGTCATAAGATTAACTAGAAACATAGTTATAAGCGCAATGTCATAAAGAAACACACGCGACTACGCAAGCAAACGCAATGTCATAAATGATAAAGAAGAAATCCCTAAGGTGGCGGCGGTGGCGGTGGTGATGGTGGCCTCGGGCGCAGGAAAGCCATCGACTGCTGGGAATACTTGAGCGCCGTGTCCATGGCTTGAAGGGCCTGGTTGTAGCGCTCCAGCTCTGCGTCGTAAAGGCGGTGGGCTTCCTCGTTCTGGCGCTCTTACTCTTCCTGTCGGCGCCGAGTCTCTTCGTTGTATCGCCGGAGCTCGTCATCCCTCTGTAGCGAGTCGGCGTTCATGCGCATCATGTCCTGGCGCAGTGCTTCAAGGTCTGCCGTTGAAGCGTACGGGGCGACGCCGGATGATTCGCCCTGATGGTAGCCAGAGGAAAATGAGGGCCCTGCAGTCGTCGTGTCCGTCTCCACTGGGCGTGGGCCGTCGAGGTAGAGCTGGTCGTCGGGGACAGCTCCTTGGTCGGTCTGGTCGCGATACATCTCGTGCCAGATATACACCTTGTTGGCGCGAGTCCAGGTGGGCGCCTTCACGAGCATCTTCATCTTCACCAGCGTCTCCTCGTTCACTGGGTGACGCCCGCCTACTACCTCCATCTCGGGTGCATTCGCCGGCCAGTAGCGTAATCCTTTGATCACCTTGATGATCAGTGGGCCGACGGCGATCTTGCCATGGGGTTGTGCGTCCGCCTGAGCACTGAAGGCGTGGGACACCGCCATCCCCAAATTGATCCGTTCGCCTCGCTGCAGCTGGGTCAGGTAATACAGATCGCGGAGGGTGACTGCTCCGTGTGAGTCACCCCTCAGTGTAAGCGAGGTCGTCAGGAGGCGGTGAATATAGCGTAGTCCTGGGCTCCTCAGCGCAGATGCCTTCGACGTCTTCGCGCTGTATGCCGGCTCGCCAGGTCGAGCGATTTCAGCCCAGCACCCCCGTTGTCCGGCTGGTGTATCAAAGAAGGTCGCGAAGGTCCGGTGTGGGGGCTCTGGGACTCCAAGTGCATGACACACATTGTCGGCGCTTACTATATGCTCTTCGTTGAATGCGCGAAAACGGATTGTGTGGTCGCCGTATTCGTCGAAGGAGAACGTGGCAAGGAACTCCAAGGTGAGTTCCTTGTATGTCGGTTCGTCTATGGCCAGGAAGGTGTTCCATCCGCTGAGTGAGAAGTACTGGGCGACCTGCTGGTCGATGTGGTACTTCGCCAGTGTTTCGTGATCGATCTGGTCCATGGCTATGAACTCCATTCCCTTCAGCCGGTTGTATCGTGCCGCCTGGGCCTCATCAGTGAACTGGCCCATGACTTCTAGCATTGTCGGCGGGGGCCCGCGTCGCCTTTGACGGACGGGCGAACGCAAGGCGGGGTCACGTGAGGCTGAGGATCTACTTTTACCCATAGTACCTGAAAGGAAAGATGTGAGTTCAAGGGTAGTGTAGCAATTAAATTCGAAGCAGCGTGACTCGACCAAAATAGCGACGAGATAGTAACTTGCATATGCAATAACTCATGAAAACTCAAGGTGGCATTTTTTCGAATAGATAACGTACAGATGAAGATATGCATAGCATTCCAAATCAGGGCGACCAACGTACCCAAAATTTCATAAGATAAAATCTAAACTAAAACTCAAAACGAACCCACATCATCAGATAAGTTTCGGTACTCCTGTTCAAATAGCCCCAAATTTGAAGGTAGGGTTCCTCCAAAATTCAAAATTAATGAATCAAACAAACAATTTAAGCATTCCCAAGCCAAATATCATCATCAAAAGGGTAGGAATAGCAGCAAATTATACTCAAATTTGAAAATCCCCAAATTCGAAAATTAGGGTTCTTCGTTGAACGTCAAAATTAACCCTTAATATCACGTAATTAGGCATGCTCAAAGTGTTCCTAGCATGTATCTATCAATAAAGGGGCAAGAGAACCAACAATTAAGACCCAATTTCAAAGATCCCCAATTTCGAAAATTAGGGTTCGTCATCAAAATCCGAAAATTTGCAACTAATTTCAATGAATTAAGCATACCCATAGTAATTATATCATGTAATAAGCAAATAGAAGCATGTCAACACCAAAGATTAACATCGACGAGAATTGCAAATTTAGAACGAAATAGAGCAATAAAATTTTCATACCTTGGATTTTTAACGAAATTGAAGGGGGAATTTGGGTTGTTGGGTGTCGCCGGAGTTGGGAGGGCGGCGGCGGCGTTCGGCGGCGTTGGTGGGAGGAGGATCGAAGGTGGTGAGGGTGAAGAAGGGGGGGGGGGCGAGATGGGGAGAAAGAGAGAGAGAGAGAAATGAAGAAAAAGGGGAGAAAAAATGAATTTTGTACTTAAATTCGTTGGGGTCACGGCCGTGACCCTTACGGGTCTTGGCCGTGACACCCGACAGCGCACTCCTCTGCTGCCCGTCACGGCCGTGACGTCTATGTCACGAGCCGTGACTGAATCGGGCCGAAATTATTTTTTTATTTTTTTTATTATTTATATATATATATATACATATATTTATAGGGTGTCACGGCCGTGACGACCTAAGTCGTTGGCCGTGACATGAAGCAGTGTGTGCTTCTGGGGTTTGTCACGGCCGTGACAGCTTAAGCGCCCGGCCGTGACAAGAGGCAGAGAGTGTCTCGCTAGTGCGTCACGGCCGTGACTGCTTAAGCAGTTGGCCGTGACAAATTTTTTTTTTTAAATGAACATACCTGGGTTGCCTCCCAAGAAGCGCTTACTTTACCGTCTTTAGCCGGACGTCGTTTCGTTCGTTCACGTCTGGAAGTCCAGGTACAGCACTTCCCTCTCGGTCGCGTCTTCTTCTCCAGCGAGATAGTGCTTCAACCTATGGCCGTTCACCTTAAAAGTACCCTGCTCCATACCTGAAATCTCAACAGTACCATAAGGAAAAACACGGGTAACAGTGAACGTCCTGACCAGCGTGATCTAAGCTTGCCAGGAAAAAGCCTAAGTCGAGAGTTAAAAAGAAGGACTTGGTCCCTTTCCTGAAACTCTCGCCTTTGTCGAATCTTTTTATCATGATAGGCTTTAGAGCGTTCCTTATACATGCGAGCATTACCGTAAGCCGATAAACGCCACTCGTCTAATTCATTGATTTGGAGTTGCCGCTTTCCGCCGGCGTTCCCCAAATCAAGATCCAAGGACTTAATGGCCCAATATGCCTTATGCTCTATTTCTACGGGAAGATGACATGCTTTTCCATAGACTAATCTATATGGTGTAGTACCTATGGGGGTCTTATACGCAGTCCTATATGCCCAAAGTGCATCATTCAACTTGTTCGCCCACTCCCTACGATTCCCCTCTATAGTTTTCTCTAGAATGCGTTTCAACTCGCGATTCACTACTTCGACTTGACCACTAGCTTGGGGATGGTACGGGGTGGATAGGCTATGTCTAACACCGTAATGTTCTAAAGTGCGTGCAAACTGGGTGTTACAAAAGTGAGTGCCTCTATCACTAATGATGCATCTAGGTGCCCCAAAACGTGAAAACAATGCTCGCAAAAATCTAACGACTACCCTAGCGTCGTTTGTGGGTAAGGCTTGCGCCTCGGCCCACTTAGACACATAATCGACGGCAACTAGGATGTACTTATTATTGTATGAGCTAGGAAATGGACCCATAAAATCAATACCCCACACATCGAATATCTCGCATACCAAGATGAAATTCTGAGGCATTTCGTCGCGTTTGGAGAGATTACCTTCGCGCTGACACTGATCACAAGTGTCAACGTACCTTTGGGCGTCCTTGAAGATCGTGGGCCAGTAAAATCCACTCTCCAACACCTTCTGAGCGGTTCTGTTTGCTGCGTAGTGTCCTCCGGTTGGTCCATTGTGGCAATGCTAAGGATCTGCGTCGATTCTGGGGCGGCCACGCATCGTCGGATCACCTGATCTGCACATCGCCTGAAAAGATACGGGTCTTCCCAAAAGTAGTACCTCAACTCAGAAAAGAATTTCTTCTTTTGCTGACTCGTGTACTCCTTTGGTAGGACCCTTGCAACAAGATAGTTAGCATAATCTGCAAACCAAGGGGTGTCGTCACTTACCACATGTATCGCGTAGAGGTGCTCGTCTGGGAACCGATCGTGTATCACCCTTTCGTCCTTCTGATATATCTCGGACTCCTCTAGTCGAGAGAGGTGATCCGCCGCCAAGTTCTCTGCACCTTTCTTGTCGCGAATCTCGATGTCGAACTCTTGTAGTAGTAGGATCCACCTAATTAGCCGTGGCTTGGCATCGGGCTTTGTTAACAAGCACTTAAGAGCAGAGTGGTCAGTAAAAACAATAACTTTAGATAGGATGAGATATGACCTGAACTTGTCGAAAGCGAAAATGACGGCCAACAGCTCCTTTTCGGTGGTCGTGTAATTTGCCTGGGCTGCGTCTAGCGTCTTACTCGCGTAGTAGATCGGCCTGAAGTGGTTGTCTTTACGCTGCCCTAGCACGGCCCCAACTGCATAGTTACTAGCATCACACATTAGTTCAAAGGGCAGCCCCCAATCAGGGGCTACCATGATAGGTGCTGTGACTATTCGCTCCTTAAGCAAATTAAAAGCATGCAGACACTCGTCATTGAAATCGAACGGGGCATCTTTCTCTAACAATCTAGACATGGGACGTGCAATCTTAGAAAAATCTTTGATAAACCTACGATAAAATCCCGCATGTCCTAGGAAGCTTCTAATCGACTTCACGTTCGAGGGAACAGGCAATTTTTCTATAGTTTCTAACTTGGCCCGGTCAACTTCGATTCCTTTAGAGGAGATCTTGTGACCGAGGACTATACCCTCTCGAATCATGAAGTGGCACTTTTCCCAATTAAGTGCCAAGTTCGTTTCCTCGCATCGTGCGAGTACGAGTTTCAGATTTGACAAGCATGCTTCAAACGACGATCCGAAAACAGAGAAATCGTCCATAAATACCTCCATTACCTCACCTACCAATTCGTCGAATATGGCCATCATGCATCGCTGGAAGGTGGCTGGGGCATTGCATAAGCTGAAAGGCATCCTTCGGTACGCGAACGTCCCGAACGGGCAAGTGAAAGTCGTCTTTTCTTGGTCCTCGGGAGCTATGGGGATCTGTAAATAGCCTGACAATCCATCAAGGAAACAGTAAAATGAGTGACCCGCTAACTTTTCTAGCATTTGATCAATAAATGGTAAAGGAAAATGATCCTTTCGCGTGGCATCATTCAACTTCCTGTAGTCGATGCAGACGCGCCATTCGGTCACGGTTCTTGTCGGGATTAGTTCGTTCTTGTCGTTGGTGACGACCGTCATGCCTCCTTTCTTTGGAACTACTTGGACCGGGCTGACCCATGCTCTGTCTGAAATGGGATAGATCATCCCTGCGTCTAGCAATTTGATCACCTCCTTCTTTACCACGTCCTTCATGTTGGGGTTGAGCCGCCTTTGGCGTTGAGCGACCGGCTTGAAATCGTCCTCCATGAGCATCTTGTGCGTGCAATAGCTCGGGTTGATACCCCTTATGTCGGATAACTTCCACGCCAACGCCTTCTTGTGCGCCTTTAACACGTCTAAGAGCTGGCCGTTCTGTCCGTCGTCGAGGTTCGACGAGATGATGACCGGCAACCCCCCATTGTTGCTCAGATATGCGTACTCGAGGTGCTCGGGCAGCGGCTTCAATTCCAGGACCGGTGGCTCCTCGACCGAGCTCTTTTCCTTGTCCTCTTCGCTGCTCTCGTCGATAGCTATGATCGGCTCATCGACCTCTTCCCCACACTCATCGATCGCCATAAGTGTATGCATGTCGTGATCGTTGACCTGTGACAGACCTTGCACAGAAAAGAGAAAGTCGTGGTCAAATACGTCCAAAAAGTAACATTTATCATCTTGCTCGCCGCTCTTTTTCATCGAGTCGGCCATATTAAAAGTAACTTTCTCGCCGTCTACTGTCAGGGTCAAAGTCCCATTCCTAACGTCTATCATGGTCTCCCCCGTCGCTAGGAACGGTCTACCTAAAATCAATGGAACATTCTCATCTTCCTCCATATCTAAAATAACAAAATCTGTGGGAATCACAAACTTATCGACTTTAACTAAGACATCCTCGATAACACCTCGAGGATACTTCAACGACCTATCAGCTAGTTGGAGGCTCATTCTAGTGGGTCGTGGCTCACCTAATCCTAAACGCTTGAACATAGAATACGGCATAAGATTAATGCTAGCGCCTAGGTCTGCTAACGCACGCTCAATCACTAAATCTCCTATAAGACAGGAAATAGTAAAACTCCCTGGATCCTTGAGCTTCTTAGGGATCTTGCTTTGGAGAATTGCCGAGCACTCTCCTCGTAGGCAGGCGGTGGAGACGTGTTCGAGCTTCCTTTTGTTCGTCAGCAGGTCCTTCAAGAACTTGGCGAAGCTGGGCATCTGCGTAATAGCTTTAACAAAAGGTAAGTTAATATGCAATTCTTTACACATACCCATAAATTTACCGAACTGCGCCTCGTTCTTGTCCTTCTTCAGTCGAGCCGGGTATGGGATCTTCGGCTGGTATGGCTTCACTGGTGGCTGCTGGATCTCCGTCACATTTTTCCTTCTCGGGCTCGACCTTTTCCTTCTCAGCGTCGGCCTTCTCGACATCGTCGCCCCTGATCTCCTCAACTTCGGGCTCGTCGTGGCTCTCAAAGTTGGCATTCTCCTTGGCCTTCTTTTTGGCGGGCACTTCTTGCAATTCTCGCCCATTCCTCAGCGTCACCGCCTTGCAGAACTCCATAGGATTCGGCTCGGTGTAGCTTGGGAGCGATCCCTGAGTACGCCCCGCCAACTGCTTCGCCATCTGGCCCATCTGCTGCTCCAGTTTTTTGAGCGAGGCGTCTGTGTTATGAGCACGCAAGTCGTTCGCCACCATGTACTCCTCCATCTTTGTCATACGGCTCTCGTGGGCTGCGGTGGTGCTGCTAAAATTCATGAGGAGTGTCTTAATCATGTCCTTCATCTCCCTCATGTCGTCGGATCCTCCCGCGGGCGCGTTCTGGTACTGTCGTGGTGGCCCGTTCTGGAATCCGGAAGGTCTGGGCTGAAATCCTGGTGGTCCTTGGCTCTGATGGTTCTGATTCCCGTACGCCAGGTTTGGATGTGCCCGAGGCTGGAAACTTCGCTGGCCGCCTTGGTAATTTCCCATATAATCTACGTATTCCAGCGGCTGCCCAAGTTGGCAATCTGAGGTCTCGTGGGCTGCGCCACAAATTCCGCACAATGGCACGTAAAGCGTGTGCTGTGTCGGTGTGGTGGTGGCCACGCGTTCACGGGCTGAGTCTGCCCGGACTTGGGAGGCAATGCACCAATCACCGTCTGCAACTGAGAGTTCGTCGAGGCGAGTTGTTGCTGGAGCGCCTCGATCTTAGCATTAGTGGCCGTCTCCTCGCTCACCCCAAATACGCCTGTCGTCTTCATCCTGGTATTGCCCCTCATGAAACTATTCCTCGAGTAGTCCTCAATCAAATTCCACGCGTCGGTGCCGTTGAGCTTCACGAGCCCTCCTCCTGCGGCTCCGTCTAACATATGGACCGTCTGATCATTGAGACCCTCGTGGAATCGGTTGATCTGGGCTGCCTTCGACATCCCGTGCTGTGGGCACCTCTTCAGTAGTGCCTTGTAACGCTCCCACACCTCATACAAGTTTTCGGAGTCCTTCTGGTGGAACACAGAAATCTCCGTCTTCAATGTTAACACCTTTGTGAGTGGGAAGTAGTGGTTGATGAAGGCGGCTCGCATCTCCTCCCAGGTGGTGATCGATCTGGGCGGCAACATATCCAACCAGTCTCTCGCTCTGAACGAGCGAGAACGGAAACAGCGTCAATTGATTGCATCGCCTGGGACACCGTTGATTTTGATAGTGTCGGTCACCGTCAGAAATGCCTTCAGATGGGAGTAAGGGTCGTCATCTGGGTTGCCCTCAAACTGGGCCGTCTGAAAGATCATCTGAAGCCAAGAGTGCTTCAGCTCGAAATTATTGTTCTCGATCGGCGGGATGACAATCGCCGACTCCGTACCGCCTAGTGCGACATTCTTGAGGAGGTCCTGAAGCGATGGTCCTCCTCTGGAATGTTGTGGACGGGCACTCGGTGGTCCGCCATATCTACTTCTGTATTGGGACTATCTACGGTTGTCTCTATACGTGAATTTTGGATGGATTCCTGTGAACTATCCTCTGAATAATAGACTAACGGATCCTGAGAGCTGGTGGATGCTCCTTCAGTATCGTACTTCAGTTTCCTTCGTAACTTCCGCTCGAAATTCGGGTCTGCATCAACGATGGGACCCGATGGATGGCTTCGGGTCATTCACCGCTGAATCGTACCTTGTGTGAGAAACAAATATTAGCGAAAAAGTAAACAAATACGCCGAATAAGAATACGCATTCAATAACGACGCATTAAACAACTAATGCAACTAACACAAATAACGCAAACAGTAAAAGCAAAGAAAACGTCGAAATCACAGTGGCTAAAGTACCAAACTACGGTGTTCCTAATATCAATTTATTCCCCGGCAACGGCGCCAAAAACTTGATCGACACGTGGTGTGTGAATGAAAAGTGTGACAAGTAATAATTAAAACGAATACTAAATTACTGTCACCGACGTGCGATAGGCAGTGGACCTATCGTTTGTAGTGTAGTAAAGTGAGTAAACGAGTATCGAACACGAGGAAAAAATCAAGTACTAGTAATGACCTATCGACTCGATATTTAACCTTAATAAAATACGCAATTTGTTTGACGACTTAACCTAACAGATCGCTCCTAAATCAACTAGAGATTCAAATAACACGCTTAAAACTGATACGAAGCTTCAGATAATAAAGATGTGCTCGGGATTCGAATCCCGCTAGGTGTTATCAACTAAGACAATAAAATTGTTCCTACGTGATCTTGACTAAATCGCAGTAATTTCCTACCCGCTCGCGAATTTGCTGTCGCCCTAAACGCTCGCGGGGATCTAAAATTCAATAATTACTAACGACGAGGATCGAGTATTTGCTTTCGCCCTATACTCGAATCCTATCTTCTATGAACAGCCTAAACGTTGTTTAGCTACTCACGATCACTTCAACACATAGACATATTAAAGCGACGAAACATATTCATAGAATGATAAATAGTCAAAAACACAAAGTCACGATAATATACGTCTTAAGTACGACTAATCCTAGCGTTCATCTAATCCCAAACACACGGGGAATTTAGCTACTCATAATAGACGAGATAACAACGAAGATTGTAGAGAACAGAGAAGAAGAACTCATGATCTTGAATACTGGCGAATTATCGATGCTTGCTTGATAAATCTTCATTCTCTGATCAATTGGGCGTGATTGCGTCGTTGCTTCGTCTCTTGCGCTCCGGGATGTAATTCCGTGTTCTTTTCGCCCTAAATTCGTCCCTAGATGATTTGGATTTGATCTCTGGTAAGTTGTGTCTTTTTCTGGGTCGAATTTGGGCTTTTTATACTGATTCCCGTGTCGGTCACGGCCTGGGACATGGGCCGTCACGGCCGTGACCATCATCGCCCGCGTCTCGTCACTTTCTGCCCCTGGTCACGGTCAAGTGCATTGATGGTCACGGTCGTGACCATCATCAACGCACTTCTCTGTCGCGTCACGGCCAGACGCATTAAGCGTCACGGCCGTGACCATCATCAGCGTCCTTCTCTGCCTCGCGTCACGGCCAGACGCATTAAGCATCGCGGCCGTGACCGTCATCAGCATCCGCACTCTGTCGCGCGCTGTCCCTCGTCACGGCCGTGACGCGTAATGCGTCTGGCCGTGACCGAGGGCAGTGTTGCCCTTTTCGTGCCGTTTTGCCTCGTTTTCGCTCCTTTTCGCCCGAGACTCGTCCTAAGCTCCTTCAACAATAAAATAAGTGTAAATATATCGAATAAATACATAATTTAATTGCTAAAGCTCTATTATACCCCGAATAAATACTACGATAAACGCATTGAAATGCGTTTATCAAACCTCCCCACACTTAAGCATTTGCTTGTCCTCAAGTAAATTAGGAATCAGGTAAGGCATCAAACTAGGATAACGGCACGATTGTTCGCAATTTATCATCAAAGCTAGAAAAGCACAAAAGGAATCAAGCAAACAATCACGGACATTACACTAATGACTTGCACTCGTCGTCCTGAATTTTCTTCGCACTGCTAATCGAGACTCATACCTCCAAGGATTCACTCAAATCACTCAAGTGTATAGGCTAGTATATGATGAGTCGCTCAATTCGTGCACTAGTCCAACCCCTACCATAAACTTGCAAGTTAATCGCATCTCGACTATTCAAAGCGGCAAGTATAAATCTGAGGGTCTTTTTGGGGAAAACGGGTCGAACAATCATGAAGCGGCAAGCATAAGTAATGAACACTTAATCTTAGAGCTAGGACACGTGATCGAAAATTTTCAAAGAATACAGCATGATCAAACAGACAGTCACACGTCCCAACATAAGACTCGACGTTCTCGCTACGAAATCCTAGACTTTTCTGCTCGACCCTCTCAACTCAGTTTCCTTTCATTTTCTGCCCTTTCACCTTGGTTACGCTCTACTTTTGTGCACTGCCCTTATTCCCTAAAAACATCAAGGTTCGGCTTTTGTCGCAAAGAATACATCGTCACAGCGAATGCCGTGTACCTAGGGATACTTATTACCGAGACCTATATCTTGCCAAAGGGTTATGGGCAGGCTTATGCAAGGGATCGGGTCATTTCAGAAAACCAAGTAAGGGACGAGTCATTTCACGAATAGCAGAGAAGAATATCAAATCTAACACTGGAACAGTGACTTTCAAGTTCGACTTCTGCTTTATTCTAATCAACTCAGGCTCATAAAATCTCTGGAGGTTTATTCGGGTCAGTGGCTTCTATAACATACGAGCGCAACAAATAGGCTTAGGCTCAACGTGGCTAACTAATTGGGATCGTCATGGTTAAGAAAATTTTTGCCCTGGACTTGATTCCTAATGCTCTCATCATTTTCACACTCGCACACCAAAACAGTTTCAACACGCATTAGACAGGCAAGTTCTAGAGAGATATAGACTAGGCACGTCACACAACCAAGAAAAATGAGCGTAAGCTCGTCAGGCTGAAACTCTCACACGAAACAGAGTTATGTGTACGGATCTCTCAAAACAGTGCTATATCTATTCAGGCAGATAAGATTCAATCACTCATGCATGTCCTAATTGCTCACAGAATTTCATAGAATGCAGACCAACTCGAGATAAGTGCAAACAATCATACCTGATTCAGTAATTCATGCCTTTCCAACGAACTCAACGACTCACGGACACGTCATAAAAATTTAAAAATTTTCACGTAAGTTTTAAAACTACATTCCCCTCCCCACACTTAAGTTAGACGTTGTCCTCAACGTAAAAATGATAAAAGGGAAAGAAAAAGAGTTTAAAAGAACGGGACTCCCCTGACGTGGTCGTGTCGTAGTTGTTTATTATGCGCGTGAAGGTCGTGTTGTAATCCATTTGCGTATCATGGCGCTAGCTAGAGAGCAATAGACACGAAAGGATAGTAGTCATAAGATTAACTAGAAACATAGTTATAAGCGCAATGTCATAAAGAAACACACGCGACTACGCAAGCAAACGCAATGTCATAAATGATAAAGAAGAAATCCCTAAGGTGGTGGCGGTGGCGGTGGTGATGGTGGCCTCGGGCGCAGGAAAGCCATCGACTGCTGGGAATACTTGAGCGCCGTATCCGTGGCTTGAAGGGCCTGGTTGTAGCGCTCCAGCTCTGCTGACACCATTATTTTATGCCTAAGGTGTGGAATTAGGAGAATACACGGATCAGGTAGCAACTAATCCACGGACGCCAGGTAAGTGGAAATCCAACTACAACACATAGCATATGTGTATGTGCTTAATTCATGTGATTACGTGATAAGGTGCTTACGTGTTTACGTGAACTTTTATGATATGTTGCATGCTTTCGGTAAGCGTTATGGCGTTAACGCATTATGCATATGCACGAGCATGCACGACACATTTGGGGGTAATGAAATGATGAGTGTGCATGATTATGTCGCAAATAGCGAAAATTAAATGCCGAGGTGGGCGAGGATATTATTAGTTAAGATAAGTGGCGGCTTCCGGGGCACCGAGACGGCGTTGATGCGCCGTCGGCGACGTTGATGCGTCGCCAGTATACGAACGACGTTCGGGTTGATGCCCTTATATCCCTGATTAGCGTGGTTGGGTTGATGCCCTCATGCTTTAGTATGGCTGGGTTGATGCCCTCATACTTTGGGCTGATGCTCGTGGTTGGATAGAGCTCTTTACGGTGTACGCCAGGGTAAAAGTCTGCCAAGGGCCCTAAGATAAAAGATATGAGATTAAGTTTGATCCATAAGACGTAAGATGCATCGGCGTGGATTGCCTTTGCGGGGTTTTATCACGTGCACGTCATGCATGATTTATACTTACTGAGCATATCGCTCATCCCTTACGTTATGTGTTGTAGGTGCGAGCGACCACGGTACGTGATCGCTTACATGGCAAGGAAATCTTTTGGCGCTTCCAGCAGCTTTTGGGATGTGAGTGTGTGCATGGATGACGACCTGTGAGGCCGGGCGCATAGAGATTCTTTTGATGTGCATGTATACACATCTCGTGTAATTAGGATTCACATGAAGTTAGGAATTCATGTAATTCTTTTGTCATGTATAGAAACTACTTCCATTACAAAAATGGAAAAATTTCATACTCATTTCCGCATCTCTTTCAAGTTAAAGCATCGTTAGGCACATAGGATACGTTAGAATTTGGCAACGAGGACAGCGGTCGCGACAACGTTATGCAACGAGAATCTTTCAAAGTTGGACGACCGAATCTTGGGATCACGCTGTATACCGTTTTGATGTCCGACAACATACAACAGAATTCATAACATCTGGAATGCAGCAGCGCACATATGTGGTAATGATGATCAAACATGTACGTGCGGAAATTGGAGCAGGTATAATATCCCATGTTCTCACGCACAAGTAGCTTGTCGTCAATGGCAAATTCACTCCAGTAATTTAGTGGCGCAGTTTTACAGTAAGATGGAGTATCTGAACACATATGAAGGTACCTTTGAACTATTGCACGATGAACGTTACTGGGTGCCGGAAGATTGGACTCTTATTCATTACGAATCTCGTCGAGAGAGAACTGGTCCCAGTAGATATAGTCAAAGTCGCATCAGGAACGAGATGGACATGGGTGAAACTCGCGCTAGACAGCACGGACGGTGATGAAAAATATACACTCATTTGTCTTCACCGTTTTAGTCTTATTTATCCATTGAAATTCAATATTGATTTTTTAATAATAAAAATAATAATAAGATAATAATATTAATAGTAATAATAATAATAACAATAATAATAATAATCATAATAAATATAATAATAAGCTTAATAACAGTATAATAATAAAAATACTAATCATAATAAATATAATAATATTTCACAAGGTCCAATTTTTTTCGAAAGCGTATAGTAGCCTTTACAGAAAAAAAACGCTTCACATAACGATCTATCTGCCATGATGCGCCAAATGATCGTCGATCCCACAATGCTGGCCTACGAGCTCTATTTCCTCGACGGTTACCTTGCTCCGAATTATCTACCAGGCTGCGAGAACGCCACCGTCGTGGTGAAGGTGTCGTAAATGCCTAAGATGTGTTAAGTTTTAGTAAATAATTTAAGGGCTTTTAATTTAGAATAATGCATAATAAATTTAAAATAATTTAACATACCTGATGATCCATATAATCTGGCTTTGAGCTGGGGTGGGCTGCAGATGATTTGCAAGAACGGCAAAAAATCCTCAAAGAAGGACGGGTTAACAGCTTCGTACACTTGAGATGGTCCGGCCTCATGTACGTGAGATGGTCCAGCCTCATGTACGTGAGATGGTTCTGCCGCTTCGTCGAATTTGGCAACGCGAGATAAACAAATTATCCATCTGCTCCAGTAAGTGGATGGACTCGTCATAATCGCCGCTCCTCGAGATAAACAAAGTAAAGATTGGTATCTCGATACAGTGGTATAACGTGAATCCCTTGGATGATTCCAAACTGGCGAAGTACTCGTTCGAGGTAATGCCACTCAACGATATTGAAGAAGATTAGGGGACACCTCGATCGACAAGCGATCGGTAAGCACTAGGGAGGAACGCGACAATCTCCGAGAGGGTCATGTTGTACGTAGTCCATACAAACTGATGCGCCTGAATGCGATCAATGCACTCGCGGATTGTGCGTACGTTCGAATTCGTCGAGGTGGTGTGATCAAATAATGTGTTCCACCTGTCATATATTTACACAACATTTTAAATGTAAGAAGGAGAAAAATTACAAAATTTGGATGAGTGACCATACCTCACAGCATGTGGCAGGGTCAGTTAGACTATCCCGTCGACTAGTGCTGGGCTTTGGGCCGGGTTGGGCCGGTTCCGGGCCGGTTCTACCGGTTCCGGGCCGGTTCTACCGGTTCCGGCACTGTTCCGGTTCCGGTTCCGGTCCGGTTCCGGAACCATTTTCCAGGGACCGGACCAGAACCATAAGAAGAACCCCCGGGCCTCTGTTGGGCCGGTTCCGGTTCCAGAACCGGAACCGGCCCGTTTAAATTTTTTTTTTTTATTTTTTTTATTTTTTTTTATATGAAAAAATTCTTTAGAAAATATCCAAAAATTTTATTCCAAAAAAAACAAAAAAAAAGATAAGAAAAGTACGAAAAAATAAAAAAAACTACCTAAAAAATACAAATAAAAACATAAAAGAAAGAAAAATAAATCTAAAACTTACAAGTTACAAAATACAAAAAAGGAAAAAATATTCGAAATAAAAAATACAATTTATTCGACTTGACTATTAATTAAAACTATGTTAGAGGCCTCTTCGTCTTCGTCCGAACTGGAAGAACGGAACTCGTCAATTGCGTTCTCCCGTCGGTTCTTCGATTCGGCCAAATACCAATCCTTCAACAATGTTAACATTGCGAGGGAAGTCGGGTTAAGGCTCGCACGTCTGTCGCCGATAATTCGCCCGGAGGTAGAGAATGCGGACTCGGAGGCGACGCTAGACGCTTGCACGGCTAAAACGTCTCGAGCGACGGCGGAGAGGGTCGGATAAAGAGTCGCGTTCGACTTCCACCAGACCAAAACGTCGAAGTCTTCGGGAGTCTGGAAGTTGTGGCTCAGGTAGAGCTGGATCTCATTCGTGTTCGACCCCGACGCACGCGTTTTGGTCTTCGTCTTTTGCGCCTTCAATCTTCGTAGTAGTCCCATTGCGCCGCCGCCTCCTTCCGACGAACCGCTTCGCTCGCTGGTACGGGTTGCTCCACGCTATGTCCCTGCTCAGATGCATAAAAAGAAAAAAGTTCTTGGAGAGAAGCGTGAATTGACGCCTTTTGGTCGTCCACTTTCTTTCCAAGAAACTGAGCATAATATTCGAAAAAATATCAAATGTATCAACACCGCAACTAGGGTCGAGTAAGGCCGACAAACCGTGTACTATTGGGATGGTTTCCCAATACTTCTTGAACTTCTGCTCCATATTTTGGATGAAACCACCCAAGTACGGATTGTTGCGAAACTCCACGAACTTGTAGCACATCCCGAATAGGTTCGGGACGAATAAGGGGGACGTCGGGCAGTGAACTCCGGAAAATTTCTCCGTAGCCTCGGCGAACACTTCAAGTATAGACACGACCAAACCTACAATATCCCAATCAAGTGGTCGTAATTCATACCTGGAGGTGGTGCCGACCGCGGCCTCGTTCCAAAAAGGCGTCAACAAGTCCTTGTAACGCATGAAGGTGCTGAGGAGGTGGTACAACGAGTTCCACCTAGTCGGGACTGGCAACGGAAACTTCTTGTACGGGAGGCTGGCGGCAAGGACGGTTTGCTTCCACGACGTTCCGATGCGGCGTTCCCGAAGTAACTTACCCATTACCTTAAACTTTTCTACAATATCTCCCAAAACTTCGTCAAAAGCACATTGCACACACAAGTTAATAATATGGCAAGCGCACCTAGCATGTAATAATTTGCCGTCTAAGGGTAACCTAAGTTGCCTACGAAGGATCCCTATCGCTACGTTGTTCGCGCTAGCATTATCTAAGGTGATAGACATAATCTTATCTTGAATACAATATTTATTAACGACATTCAACACATAGTTCGATATCGTAGTGGCATTATGTTGCGAATCTAGGGGATCTAGGGAAAGAATACGTTTTTGCATGGTCCATGTTTCATCTATCCAATGGGCGGTGACGACTAAATAAGATTGCGACGTAATATTAGTCCAAATATCGGTAGTCAAACTAATCCTACACGTAATGTTGGCTAAATGACTAATTAAGCTAGTTTGATATTCCTGAAAAGTTTCTAACACATATTTCCTAAGGGTTTTACGGGTCACGTTATGGAATCCGGGTTGTATCGTACTCGTAAATTCGATAAACCCTTCACTTTCCGCAATGCAAAAGGGTTCTTCACACATAACTACGAATTTAACTAATGCTTTTTTAGAAATTTGCCTAGTAATAACAAAATTCTTACCCGTACTTACGTTTATTTGTTGTTGTCGGGGTTCGGTCCCTACCGGCTCTAGATCGTCCCCGAAGTTATGCGCCCTCTGGAGGTGTTTTTTCATCGAGCCCGTCCCACCTTGATTCGGTCCGGTCTTAATTGTGTAGGGGTGGCGGCACATTTTGCAATAAGCGGTACCTGAAGCGGCATTATTTTTATCCATTTCTAAATCGAAAAAATTCCATACCTTAGACCGCCGACCACGCGGTTGTTGCTTCCTTTTTGTTGTCGCCGTAGAAGCTTGGCTCGGTCCCTCGTCGGTCGCTCTCGTCTGTTGCGGTTCCGGTATATCGGTCTCCTCGTCGGTGTCGCCATTTCCCCGAAATGTGTCGGCGTGACCTAAAACCATAAAAACATCTTCGTCACGAGGGTTAGGATTTCTCGATGACGACGCCATTAGTGTAAAATAATAATTTAATTACTGGTAATAATAAGTGAGTCTGTGTAGGTAGTAGTGTAGTGTAGTAATAATAAAATAATTATTAATGTTAATAATATTAAATATTAATCGGATGATTTTTTTGAGAGCTTTTTGAGAGAGTTTGGAAGAGATTTGGATGTAATTGTGAGTTAAAATGGTTAAAATGAGGTGGTATTTACAGATTTTTCGTTTGGGGCTAAAACTGTAATTTACCAGTGTTTAAAAATAAAAAAAATAATATCAGAAGGCCGTTGGCCCAACGGCTATATAGCCGTTGGGCCGGTTCCGGTTCCGGTTCGGAACCGGAACCAGAACCGCGGATCCGGATCCGGGAACCGGAACCGGCGATCCGCGGTTCCGCGGCCCAAAAACCGGCCCAGCCCAAATATAATGGGCCGGTTACCGGTTCTGGAACCGGTTATACCGGTTCCGGGTTTGGGCCGGGCTAACGGGCCGGTTTTGGGCCGGTTCCGGGTCGGCCCGGCCCAAAGCCCACGTCTACCGTCGACTATACTGGGTGAAATGGCAGGATCCTCACATATGCACATGCCTAAATCAAATCCCATGTTCTAAATAAATTGATAACAATAAAATTAATCAAAGTTTCTATATAATTACCTGCAACAGCCGTAGGGATCCGCCAATATTAAGCTTTTCCGGTTCGCATGCAGAACAAAGCTCTGTGTATAGGAATGCCAGCACCGCACTACCCCAACTAAACGTTGCCATCTCCTCAATATCCTCCAACAGCGGAAGGTACGTCAAAGACACGGTGCTGGCGCTACAATCGGGGAACATCACCGTACCGAAGGGCAGCATCGAATAACCCCGTGCTGATTCATCGACCTCTACCTCGCCACTATCATCCGAAATAGGATGTGCCAACAACCAACTCGCTAACGACTCCATCGAAAGCGATGACCACTTAATTTTCTCATTAGGCGGTCTGAAACCTAGCAACCGCTCGCACTCGTTCATTCACTGTGTGACCATCCTCATGTGGATCACACCGGAGACACACCTACCATCTACAGGCAAACCCCACAAAATTCCTATGTCGTGTAAAGTAACGGTCGCCTCCCCGACAAAAAAATAAAACGTATGGGTCTCCTTTCTCCAACGCTCTACCCATGTTGTAATCAAATGAGGGTCAACCCTCTGCGACATACAGTTGTAGACGCTGTATAGACCCATATCGTTCAACTTATCTAATAAGCGACCGTGTAGAATATTCCGTGCTTCTCTCGTACCTCACACAACATTCTCTAATGACATAATCTTAATAGTCCTATCTATCGCACCCTCATCTAACAATAAATTCCTACTACGGTGATTTGACTGCATCGTCAACACCGAATTCTCGAAAGGCCCGTAAGAAGAATCCAATTCCATTCTATAGTAAAAAAATGAAACCAAACAAATCAATAACAAAAAGTAGCATTGGATAATGATGAATTAACATAAAAAACGTATTTCGTATCGTTACGGGATCGCTCACTCGAACTAATCGCGCGTATGATGTCGTCGAGGTGGCAGGGCGGCGGGTCGCAGCGGGCCAGTGACGCGGGGCAGAATGTTTGCGGGACCGCAGCGGCCTGCAGGGTGACAGCTCTCGGCGCCGATGGGCAGAAGGACGAGGGCACGGTGGACGGTTAGGGGATGGGGTGGGCGGCGGCGTGAAGGAAGCTGCAGGGCGGTGGGGCGACTTGGCGTGCAGGCAGGCCCGAGGTGGGCTGGGCGGCGGCGTCAAGTCAGGCGCAGCCTGGGCTCGTCTTCGTCATCGTTTCATCGGCTTGGTTTTCGTCTTCGTCGTCGTCTAGTCGCTTGTTTTTGTCTTCTCGTCTTCTTCGCGTCGACTGGAAGGGTTTTAAGAAAACCAGATCTAACTCGCAAGTTCTTTTAACGAGTTACGAGTTATAACTCGTACCAGTTTTATACGAGGTACTCCAGTCAGCGCACGCGCTAGCGAGGATAGTAACTCGTATAAAATCGATACGAGTTAAGTAACTCGTATAATATCTATACGAATCTCGCTATTTTATTAATTATTTTGTTTTTACGTTTATTTTGTTAATGCTATATATTTTTTAATTATTTTATTAAAAACCCTGTATATTGCTATCTCATTTATCGACGAGAACTACATGAATTAAGCAATTTTAGAGATCTTTCCGACAACAGTGAACAAATAGGTAAAAATAAAGGACCACCTGAGCAAACAACCAAGCAAAACATCAAATCTACTCACAAGCAAAAGACCACACGCATATTCGACAATAAGAACGTGAACTTCTATGCGAATTTAACCGAAGAACAATGAACACCAATGAGTAGCCACGTTTTGGTTGAAGAATGTGCCCCTTGGATTGAATTTCGGAAAACGTCAAATATCCAAAGGAACTCCTCGCGAACACCGTGAAATGATGTTTTCCGATAGTGTACATGTGATTAAAAAGAATGCAAATCCCCCAAAAGGATCAAAAGCCCCATTAAAAGGGAAGAGGCCCAATAAAGGGTAATAAAAACTTCCGCATGGGAATAAGTGAGCTCCTGCTCGAAGATTTTTATCGAGATATCTTCATTATCATTATTTTCAGATTTTTAGGTGCATGAGTTTTATCCACATCTTATCTAGTCGATAGAACACCGATTGGACCACTCTTACTGTTTTCTCCATTTACTGTGAGGATTTTTATCCTTGGAGCTCGATGGCTCATCATGCATAAACATTGATTTCCGTATGAGCATTAACAACCGGTGTAACGACGCTCATTTTTTATTTGGATTAGTGGCGGATTTCTCTGACGTAAGCCGCAGAATGCCCGTCTAACAAAATCTTTTTACTAAAACAAATACATAGTCGATTCTATATATAGGCCGTAGCCGCAAAAGTCAAAACAACAAAAACCAAACACGCTCCACATGTCTTCATCCATGTACCGCCTCACCCTCAAAAGTCGGTGGAGTCACCGCCACCAGCCCGCCTTAGCCGCGACGTACCTCGATGCCGGACTCAGTACGTACAACACGTAAACTCTGAGCGATTTGCCTAGTAGGTGAATGCATGACATGTAACGTGCACTCGACCCCGATACCGACACTTTCATATCTCATATGAAAGTGGTCCACTCACCATGCAATGCACGATCATCCTACCATTAGATCTCACTAACTAGGAACCTCGCATAACCCACTTAAGGAAGGGGTTTGGAGATCGATTCTCGGGTAGTATATACGCTGTCTGACAGGTCTTGTAATACCCGCAAAATTTCAAATGGGATTACAATAGGAAATTTAGATAATTAGGAAAATAGTAGGAATAAAATTCCTAAGAAATTTTAGGAACGAAAATCGGATGAAACTAAAGTAATGTTCCCGGGGAAATATTTGAACAAGCCCACATTAAAGAAATATTCAAATTAAAATTCTGCCCAAAAAGTAAGAATATTTAAAGAAATACTAAGGGCCCAAGTTTAAAGCCCAATTAGATGTTAAACAAGGGATTTCGTTGAGCATTAGGGAATACACGTTTGTCCTCATCACCTCATTACCACCTTATATAAGAACAATCATTAGTAACCTTAAAATAAGTTACCTAACGGGGGTGGGAAAAACTAATCACCTAACTCATGTCATACACGGTTATCAAGGATCTTATAGTTATCTATTAAGTTCTTAGGTTAAAACCCTCACAAGTAACGAAAGTTAGAGGAGAATAAAAACTAAAGGGACGAGAGCTGAGCTTCTTCACAGGAAACGAAAACTTGGGTAAATATTGGAAGTTCAAGAATCAAATTTCGAGCTTGATAGTTAAACTCTCATTTTACAATAAATAAACATATTGGTGTTTAATATAAAATACATCTTTAGTAGTTTACGTAACGTAGGTGATTTCATACTGCTTTAAGAGTTGTTCGAGGGTTATCATGCTTAGAAATTTCAGAATTCTCAAGTTAGAGCCCATGTTCGTGAATTTTGCGATAATATAGGAACTCTAGTGACTTGAAATATATGTTGTTCATGGGAATTCGATTTATGACAGTACTATATAATTTTTGGTCTTGGAAATAAAGATTTTAATCAGTTTCGATCGATTATAAACTAGAATCGCCGAAATGTATAGAATATGTATCTACTAGGAGAAATCGGGCAATTTAAGGGATAGAGAATCGGGTGATGTGAATTTGTGTGAGTGTCGGGCGATTTACCTTAGCATGAGCATCGGTCGATTTAGGCCAATACGAGGACTTTCGGGCGATTGAGAAAGTTCGTCGTGTTATATATATATAAGATTTAATTTCTAGGCAATCGGGCGATTTAAACATACGGCGAAAGTGAAATTGAGCGATTTGAAGACTTAACAAATCGGGCGATTCTTGGGTTGTATGTGCCTCAAACCGGGCGATTCTATGAGGAGAACTCGGCGAAATCATGCCCATGCATGATACAATCGGGCGAATGTGAGGCTTAATCAAATCGGACGATTTGGAATCCAAGTAACACTCGGCGATTTTGGCATGTGGCTACCTCAAATCGGGCGATTTGAGCCTTTGGCGAAACCAAGTTGCAAGTAGACATGCCCAACCGCCGGTTACGGAATCCAAGTAACACTCGGCGATTTTGGCATGTGGATACCTCAAATCGGGCGATTTGAGCCTTTGGCGAAACCAAGTTGCAAGTAGACATGCCCAACCGCCGGTTAACCGTAACCGGCGGTTGGCGGTTAGTCCTTAGGACTAACCGCCGTCTAACCGGCCGGGGGCGGTTGCCGGTTAGCTGCCCCCGGTTGACGGTTAGAGTAACCGGCGGTTGGTTAACCGCCGGTTAAGGTTAACCGGCGGTTCCAACCGCCGATTTTTTTATTTTTTTTATTTAATGTTTTAATAAAGTTAGGTTTAGTATATTATTTGATCGAATATCCTGTAATCTACTATATAATTTGTAAGACAATTAAAAAAATCTACAACATTTTATAACGAACTTGTACTTGTACAACACAATATGTAGACAAAATTTTAAATAACAAATTACAAATTTACAATACAATACAATACATCTACGCAAATTTGAAGTCGCTTTATACGAGAAAGACTTCAACAAGTCCAATCGCCTAGCTGGGCGACTGGACTTGTTGAAGCCCATCACGTGCTAAGCCACATTTGCAAATCTTCGCAAATCTTGAAGTATCGGCAAAGCAAGTGCATGTGGGGAAGCAACGAATGATTTCAAGAACGCTGATGAATCAACTATAAAGTACGATCCGTCAACGTATCCTGAAATCACAACCGACGCCGACTTGCCAACTGTGTGGACATCAACATGTTGGCATCTGTTTTGGTCCAAATCCTAATATCAAGTGCTTTAACTGTGGAAAGGCGGGCCATATCTCGCGATTTTGTCGTGAGAATTCGCCGGTTAATCGACCCCTGCACAGAATCAACAACTTGTGCAGAATCAACCTCCGAGAGTACCTGCTAGGGTATTTACCCTCACTGCTGAAGAAGATGAAGAACAACCTAGGGTAGAATAGAACAAGATATGTAGGATAAGATGCCATCACTTTGTGAACTCGTAAACTTAAAACCGGAAATCTTTTGTACTGTAAGATAGGATAATATAAATATTTTGTCTAAATGGTTACTAAATTAAGTAACAGGAAAAAAAAAAGCTGAAAATCAAAGAATAATGATGCCATATGAGAAATGAAAATTTTCAGAATGGGTAGTAATCCATCGCTTTTCCCGAATACGAGATTTGCGATAGCAAATATATCAAACCACTGTGAGGGTCGAAGAAATCGATGTCCCGAATTATTCCAATCGGCGTAATTTCGGGGACAAAATTCTTTTAAGGGAGGGATGATGTAATACCCACAAAATTTAAAATGGGATTACGATAGAAAATTTAGATAATTAGGAAAATATTAGGAATAAAATTCCTAAGAAATTTTAGGAACTAAAATTCGGATGAAACTAAATTAATAAAATATTCACGGGGAAATATTTGAACAAGCCCACATTAAAGAAATATTCAAATTAAAATTCTGCCCAAAAGTAAGAATATTTAAAGAAATACTAAGGGCCCAAGTTTAAAGCCCACTTAGATGTTAAACAAGGGATTTCCTTGAGCATTAGGGAATACACGTTTGTCCTCATCACCTCATTACCACCTTATATAAGAACAATCATTAGTAACCTTAAAATAAGTTACCTAACGGGGGTGGAAAAAACTTATCACCCAAGTCATGTCATACACGGTTATCAAGGATCTTATAGTTATCTATTATGTTCTTAGTTAAAACCCTCACAAGTAACGAAAGTTAGAGGAGAACAAAAACTAAAGGGACGAGAGTTGAGCTTCTTCACAGGAAACGAAAACTTGGGTAAATATTGGAAGTTAAAGAATCAAATTTCGAGCTTGATAGTTAAACTCTCATTTTACAATAAATAAACATATTGGTGTTTAATATAAAATACATCTTTAGTAGTTTACGTAACTTAGGTGATTTCATACTGACTTTAAGAGTTGTTCGAGGGTTATCATGCTTAGAAATTTCAGAATTCTCAACTTAGAGCCCATGTTCGTGAATTTTGCGATAATATAGGAACTCTAGTGACTCTTGAAATATATGTTGTTCATGAGAATTCGATTTCTGACCGTACCCTTTTATGGAATTAGTATGATTTTTAAAGGTGAACTTGATGATATAAGTATCTCATTTTTAGGGTTTTTTGAAGGAATCGGGTGATTCCATTTCATTTGAGAATCGGCCGATTCATGATGATAGGCTTCGATTGATTGATAGGATTCGCCGAGCATAGATTGCTTATTAGTTTTGGCCGATTGGAATTAAGTTAGGTCTTGGAAATAAATATATTAATCAGTTTCGATCGATTATAAACTAGAATCTTCGAAATGTATAGAATATTTATCTACTAGGAGAAATCGGGCAGTTTAAGGGATAGAGAATCGGGTGTTGTGAATTTGTGTGAGTGTCGGGCGATTTACCTTAGCATGAGCATCAGTCGATTAGGCCAATACGAGGAGTTTCGGGCAATTGAGAAAATACGTCGTGTTATACATATAAGATTTAATTTCTAGGCAATCGGGCGATTTAAACATATGGCGAAAGTGAAAGTGAGCGATTTGAAGACTTAACAAATCAGACGATTCTTGGGTTGTATGTGCCTCAAACCGGGCGATTCTATGAGAAGGAGAACTCGGCGCAATCATGTTCACGCATGATACAATCGGGCGAATGTGAGGCTTAATCAAATCACACGATTTAGAATCCAAGCAACACTCGGCGATTTTCGAATGTGGATACCTAAATCGTGCGATTTGAGCCTTTGGCGAAACCAAGTTGCAAGCATAACAAATCGGGCGATTTAAGGTGGATAATTGGGCAAATCTGATAATATACGCATGACTAACTTTCGCCGAGGATTTATGTAAAGTAGGGTTGACCCGACCTTGACCAATATTTTAAATTAATCTTCGGACGAAACTTAATTCAGATATTAAGTCGAGTGTTGACTTAACTCAAACTAACAATATAATTATTTTATACAAGTACAGTTCGGGAAATTAGAATACACACTAATAATATTTATTTTCTCAGAGGTTCGACCTTTAGGGATTTTACTGTACTTCTTATACGACAGTGGCATGAGGACAGGTAGGTGGAATATCCATCCACAACACGTAAACTATTTGAGCTCATTTCCAATATATGTGCTATGTGAGTAATGTGAATAGGACGTACTAAAGGATTTACATGATATATGTGCTCTTATGTGCTATCGTGTGATCATGCGATTATGTGTTTATGTAAGTTTCGTCTGGCTTCATGTTACCATATATTATTATGTTAAGTACCCGCATGTGCATTACACGGCATTTCACGGAGTGTACTGTGGTGGAACGGTGGTACTGTATTGTACCTAGTGAGCGAGTAGCCGATATTGGCTGTCGACCCGTAGAGGAGTCACGTGAGTGTAGGCATCTACTGTGCATCAGCGTGACGGTGAGCCATTGGCCCGTTGGACATTATGCGGCAGACTGCGGACGACCTAGAAAGGAACGACTTGGGACATCCCCAAGTAGACTAGCTAGTGTAAGCCACGCTGTCGCATGCGGGAGGAGGCGACCTGGGTACCCTTATGGGACCTGGTGTAGGCTACCAGCGTAGGCACCGCATTGGGCAGAAGAGGCGACCTGAGAGTGTGACCCGATACGACTGAGGGAGGCTGCTCGGTGTAGGCCACTGCCGTAGTGTTGTGATCGTGTTGTGGTTGTGTTCGTGATCGTGGTAGTGACTTCACGTGATGGTGCACAATATGGAGCCCAGGGCCCGTTGTGAGGTGGTGAGTGTATCCCGGTTGTGATGAGTGATGATGAGAGGCATTGCATTGGTGAGAATTGGGGGTGAGTGAACGTGAATGAGTCACACGTGCATGTGCACTATTTCACCTACTGGGCAATAGCTCAGTGTTTGCGTGTTGTAGGTAATCGACTGTGGAGCCTGGCCATCGGAGCTTCCATGGGCTTTTGAGGGCGGCTGTACATGGATGACGACTTGTGGGCGGGTGATAGGGTGATTTGGGCCTAAGGCCTGTTTGTATAAACAAATGTTGTAAAATGGGTTCTATGCGGCTTTCGCTGCTAAACCCGACGTGATTTGTCGCTAACTAGCGATTAGAAGGTGAGGGTCGCTACAGGTCTAAACTTCGCGAGACGTCTCCTTGCCCCGGTGGTGTCCACGTTGGTAGCTATCTCCCGGAGCTAACTCTACCAGGTTGCCTCTCCCGCCAAACAGACACTCTCAAAGTTCGTATTAAAGTTGTCTCGACAACAATACAATTGTGAGGTGCACTAGTACTACCCCAGACTCCACCACGAGTCGACAATCGAAACAGGTCACATCTACCCCACGCTTCGACACGTTAAGGTATCACTATGTCAACACGGTCATCCTTTCTCATGTTGACATGACATGCAAATGCAGTACAAAGAATATGCAGCATTATACACAAAGAATTATTTTCCTCAATAATATTCCACCTCTACCTGAAAATTTACCCAACTGCCCGAAAATTCCTGCCCAAAATAATACCTGAAAGCCAAAAAATCTAATTTGTAGTGAAAATTCTGACAAGGCCTGAAATTTGCCCAAAATTATATTGCTCAGCGAATTTCACTTACTCAAAAATTATTCGCAAACCCGAATTCAAGCTAGCCGAAAATTTCCTAGGTTACCCGGAAATTTGGTCAAGGTCAACACTTAAGTTAAAACCAAGGTCAGCGAATTGGCTTAACCGAAATTATGGAAGGCCCCAAATTCATCTAGTAACCTTAACATTATAAATCAAGTCACACCCGGAAATTTACAAGGCTCGGCGAAAAATTCTAAATGGCCTTACACGAAAATAATGTATGCCCGAAAATTTGTTACCTATATTTAAAATTTATACACCGAAAACTATTTGATTTTATACTGTCTTTGCCCGAAAAACATGTAGAGATTCGGCGAAAAACATTCATGCTCCAAAACCTAATTTTACCCAAAAATTCTTTAGAGGCTCGAAACTTTCTTGCCCGAATTTCTTTCAAATAACCTACTCAAAAATTGTTTTTTGAGCACTTAATATCCAACACACACTAGTCATCTACCCGAAAAATCATAGCAATTTCGAAAGTTTCATTCAACTACCCGCAAACAAATTCTTCTACCCTAAAATTTGTCTCTTTTCTACTCATTTTACATACTTACACATGAACAAAAAGAATCAAAACATTAGCACAACAAATACCCTAAAATTAGAGTTTTCAAACACATATTGTACCCGAAAATTCCACATAGGTCTCATAAAATCATCAAACACATTAACACATAAATCACAATGAAATTGCGTGTTGTCGACGAGATTTTCACCTACCTCACGTCCGAGATTCGAATTTGCTAAAGATCCTAAGTTGCTGAAATGTCTTTTCTCTTACTGGAGTTTCTTTCCTTTCGTTAAATGTCCTCTTCCTTTTTAGTTTATGAAGGTTTTTCCCTTTACTAATATGTATTAGATATACATGAGAATCTTTGGGAGTTGTTAATTATGGAATGGCAAGAAGGTGACTTTCGTCTTAGACTAAGTAACCATTATCACCTATCACTAAGCTACCCGAAACATAGAGTTCGAGTCCAAGATTCGGCCATCACTTGGTAATTAGATCCCGAAAATTAACTCCCTGTTTGAAGTGGAATTCACTGAAAATTTAAATGCCTTACCCGAAAGTTAAATGCCGGTGGTTATCGTTGTCGGCGCTAAACGTCGGTTGACGTCCCTGGCGTTTGTAACTGATACGAGTTGGTCATTACCTGGCGGCATTATTTTTTTTCTGTTTTAAGATAGATGAGATTTCTGTATATGGACCGAAGGATCCGTATTTTTTGACACAACAACAGGTGCATCATTTTGCATTTATATTTCGAGATGAGAATTTGCTTGACGTTGTCCTCCAAACGAGGGTCCGAAGATTTCTGTATGGGGTACGGTGGGCAAGGTAAAGGAGCTTTATATTCTTGTCCTTAGGAAGGTGAAGTTGATGGATTTTACGGTGTATATAGTTGTAAAATATCATATGGTGGACCGCATCTCATCATGTATGATATTACTTTGGGTTGTGCTTTGATTTAATTAGTTGTCCTTGTAATTAGGGATGTTGATAGTAGTAGTCCTTAGTTTTGGACATAGTTTGTAATTTATACCAAGTATTTTTGGTATAAATAGATGTACAAACAATGAGCTTAATGAGAAGATTTAGAAAATTGATTCGAAAGGCTTGCAATTCAATTTCTAGAGAGAGAAACACAAGAAATCTTCTCACTCTAAGCGAAATTCTCTCTCGCGCTCTTCAAGAAGGTTTTCGATTGAAATCTCAATCTCTACAATTCTTATTGGTTGCCTTAGAATTCATGTCTAGGATCATAGAGTTGATAAATTAGGACCTAACAATTGGTCAGAGCATATTCGTTCTGTTTTGAATCGAAAATTGTTAGAATTGGATTGAAGTTTTGAGTTCGAGTACTGTTCCATCGAAGAATAGTTTGGCGCAAATGTAGATTTTGATCTAATAGCTCAACTCTGTGCTCAATTGCTTTGAATTTGATGTTTTCGTGTTCGTTTTAGTGATACGAAACGTTTTCAATTAGATCGGTAGCGTTTAGAAGATTATTCGAGCTGAATAGATGGAATTTGAGCTGATATTGTTCGCGTGATAAACTGTTAGAACACGTTCTGATTTTGCTCAAATTCGATATATTTTGCTTCATGACGTGTTTAATTGCCTGTTCATGCGTAGTCAGTAGTTGATTTCGAGCAGATTCGTGTAATTTCAAGGTATAATTCATCGTTTTTGCTTGAATCAATGTGAAGTGTATTTTTGTGATGTTTCTCGATTATCTTAATTTTTCTCGCTAGGTTCTTCGATCAGGTTAATTTCTCGATCGAAAAACTCTGCGCGAAAATTTTTCTCGATCGGAATACTTAGTCAGACCTAAAGTCGCCTCTACCAAGAACGACTTTAGTAGAAAAATTTCTCGAGCTTTACTTAGCGAAAAACATTTTCGACGAAGACTAATTTTGCCCCTTTGTGCGCATAAAACTTACAGTCGATAATTTTTTTTTGGTCAGACTTCTCAGTTTGACTAAGCGAAAATCATTTGCGTACGAGAAACCTTTTTCAGTCAAAGAATTTATTTTGACCTAGCGAGAAACTTATTAAACATACTGTTTCTCCGCGCTCGAAATAAATTCGCGATCCAAATTTTTTCGCGATCGAAAGATTTTGAGCAATTTTTCTCGCTCGTAAAATTTTTCGCTGACGAACTTTCTCGCACGAGAACAGTAACAGCGCCAATTGTTCTCGACGAATTAATTTTTGATCAAACTTTAAAGATTGAGTTAAAAATTATTCTCGAAACTTCTCTAGAATCAAACGCTACTAACTAATCCGATACTAGTGAAGCACATCACATCAATTGAAGACATCAAAACAACAAATGAAAGATCCTACGTCAACTCGAAGAAGAAATGGATGCCTACTCTCTAGGAAATGATAATCGTCCTCCAATTCTAAAAAGGGGCGAATATACAGTTTGGAGAAGTCTGTTCTTAAATTTCATCGAACTCAAAGATCAGGCTGAAGATCTACTCAAATCAGTTTATGAGGGACCAGAAATATTTTACATAAACCATTAAGGTGGTAGCTCGAACAATCCTTCGATCGAAACCACTAGGCGAGTAAAATTACCCAGTGAGTACGATGCAGTTGAGAAAAGAAGGGCTAGAGCAGATCTTATTGCTAAGAACACACTAATGCAGGGCATCCCTAATGATATCTACAGACAAATAGATAGCATCCCAACTGCTAAAGGGAAGTGGGATGAATTGGAGCGGATGATGCAAAGAACCGAAGTCGGTGCTAAAGCTAAGAAGGCTAACATACTCACAGCATATGACTCCTTCAAGGCAAAAAGTGAGGAGAGCTTACACGATCTTTATCAACGGTACCTCACTCTTCTCATCGAAATGAGGAAGATTGATATCAAAAAGACTAACATGGAGATGAACATTCGGTTCCTGTCTGCACTGCCCACCGACTGGAAGAAGATCTCTACCCAACTCTGACAAAATAAGGACTTGGACGAGATGGATATTCACGCTGTTTTTGATAACCTCGCACAGCATGAAGAAGACATAGGCGAGTTACAAAAAGGAGCAAAAGGGCAAACAGGACGGGGACTCCATAGCTCTAGTTTCTGAGAAGAAGAGCTCCCGCTCACGCAAGAAAAAGCGCATCAAGTTCCCAAGCTCCTCAGAGGATGAAGACACATCTGATTCAGAACTTCCCTCTGAGATCAAAGAATTTGGCAAGCTAGCATTAGTTGCTAAGATGATGATAAAGCAATACTTCAAGAAAAAGTAGTCATCTTCTGCCAACAGACTTCGAACTACAAGCTCGAAGAATAAAGAAAAGCCAGCTGAGTCCTCAGAATCCACACTTTCTAAAGACACACTATATTTTAATTGTGGAAAAACAGGTCACTTTGCCCGGGAGTGCACCCTTCCGAAGAAAAATGGTGCTAACTACTACTCCAGGAAGCTTCAACTAACTAAACAAAAGTAGCTCTTATGGCTGAGCAGGACCACTGGCTAGAGGATAGTTCAGATTCTGACGCCGACAATCTTGCCCTGATGGCACGCCTTGATGATGAAAAGGAAGATGATACTTCCGCACAGACGGACGACGAGAAAGCATCCACATCATCTCAGGAGGTTGAAACCTCTGCCTCTACGAATTCTGACTTGAGTTAAGCTCTAAATTTGCTAACATGGTAACTGAGCAGAAAAGAGGAATAATAGTAGAGAAAAGCTTCTTAAAGCTAAGGAAATCATAGCTAGTCTCGAAGAACAAGTTAGGAGTTCTAGCCTCACCATCGACGAATTAATGAAGAAACTCCAAACATATGAGACTAAGCATACCACATTAGAAAAGCATAGCTCGATAATAAAAGAACTAGAGGACAAGCTAGACAATAATCACAAATGTCTATTACGGAACTTACACGAAAAGAGTGTAGTTAAAAGTAGATTTGAATAGACAAATAAGAAAGTCACTAGTCTCGAATAGGAATTATTTAAGGCAAATTCTAATATTAGTGAACTAGTAAAGAGTCTAGACATCTGTCAAGCGGAAAAGAGCACCGCTCAAAACAACTATGCTACCTTAGACAATGAACGTAAGAAGCTATATTAAAAAATTAAAAAATTAGAAGATCTTCTAGTAACCAAGGGACAAACTGAACAGACTATCTTTCTGAATCAGCCCAGGGATTTAGAATTTTATGACTATAAGTATGGTTTAAGCTTTGAAAACCCACGTCACTTAAAGAAAGTTAATTGCAAATAACTTTATGATGTCAAGTACATGGGCTTAAGACTAACAAAATTGATGAAGTTGACAAGCGCAAAAGAAATAGATATCGAAAGTGGTTGTAGAATACCATTTCTAATTGTGCTTGATTTCACTCGTTGTCCTTGTAATTAGGGGCTTTACTTGTATTAGTCTTTAGATTAAGGACTAGTTTGATATTTATACCAAGCGTGTTTGGTATAAATACTTGTAAACTAATTGAGCTGAATAGAGAAAGTTTAGAGAATTGATCCGAAGGGCTTGCAATTCGATTTCTAGAGAGAGAAACAACAGTAACTTTCTCACTCTAATTGAATTCTCTCTCGTGTTCTTAACTTGAGTTTTTCGATCGAATTCAATTGATTATCTAAACGATCGAATTGCTATGGATTCTAGCCTAGGATCGTAGAGTTGTTAATCTGAGGACCTAACAATTGGTATCAAAGCAGATTCGTTCTGTTTTGAATCGCAACTTGTTAGAATTGGACCGAAATTTTATTTCGAACACTGTTCCATCGAAGAACAGATTTGGCGCGAAAAGTTTTTCGATCCAATAGCTTAATTCTGTGCTTAATTGACTTGAATTTGATGTTTCAGTGCTAGATTAAGTGATAAATGATCATTGCGACTAGATCAGTAGCAGTTTGAACTTCGAATTTTGATTAATTTGATTCTGAAATTTTACTGTTGACGAAGAACAAGAAGAACACGTTCTGATTTTGATCAAATTCGAAATATTTTGCTTCATAACGTGTTTCATTGCTTGTTCGTGCGTGATTAGTACTTGATTGCGAGCAAATACCTGAAACTTCACTAACTGATTATTTGTTTTTGCTCGAATCTGTGTTAATCGTATTCTGTGAATTTTTCTCGATTGCTCAAATTTTTCTCGCTAGGTTTTGCGATCGGATTAGTTTCTCGATTGATAAACTTAGCGCGAGAATTTTTCTCGGTCAGAATACGAAGTCAGCGGTAAAATCGTCATCAGCTGAAATGATTTTAGTTAGAAATATTTCTCGAGCATTATTCAGCGAAAAACTTTTTCGAGACAGACCAATTTTGACCTTGCATGCGTAAAAACTTTCTCTCGAAAAACTTTTTCGGACAAACCTTTAACGTTTCGCCAGACGAAAATAATTTACACGCGAGAAACTTTTCTAGTCAACAGATTTATTTTGACTTGTCGAGAAACTTACTAACGTACTTTTTCTTTACGATCGAAATAAATTCACGATCTGGAAACTTTTCTCGACTGAACGATTTTGGGCAATTTATTTTGCTCGTAACATATTTCGCTGACAAAATTTCTCGCATGAGAACAGTAAATACATTCTATATCGACGAAATTAATTTCGATCATCGAAAATAATTGTCGATCTAATTTTCGAATCAAACGCTACTAACTAATTTTGTCACTTGTGAAGCACTTTACATCATTTTCAACCATCAAAACAATCAACGAAGATCCTTCAACAAAGCGACTACTATAATACAAACATGGATGCATACTCACTCGGAAATGACAACCGTCCGCCGATCTTGCAAAGAGGCGAATACACAGTGTGGAGAAGCCGCTTCCTGAAATTCATAGCTCTAAAGGATCAAGCCGAAAATCTACTGCAATCCCTTGAAGAGGGACCGGCACAGTTCTGGGTTCATGTACCCGGGGACGAATCAGCTACTCCATTAATTCCAGCTTCTAGGCGACTAAAGGAGCCTAGAGAATACTCTCTGGAGGAAAGAGCTCGAGCTAAGGCTGATCTAGTAGCCATGAATACCCTTATGCAGGGCATCCCCAACGATATATACAGACAAATAGACAGCCTTACATCGCCTAAGGGATGTGTGGGATGAGCTGCATAGGATGATGCAGAGGACGGAAGTTGGCATAAAGGCCAAGAAGGCGAACATTCTCACTGCTTACGACTCCTTCAAAGCAAAGTCGGAGGAGAGTCTATACGAAATCTACCAACGATACCTCACTCTTCTCAACGAGATGAGGAAGATAGAAATAACGAAGACAAACATGGAAACAAACATAAGATTTCTATCTTCTCTGCCCACGGAATGGAAGAAAATATCCACACAAATACGACAAAATAAATATCTAGAGGAGTTGGATGTCCATTCTGTGTTCGATAATCTCGCTCAGCATGAGGATGATATCCGCGAGATTATCAAAGAGCGGAGAGGCAAACAAACTGATGACACGGTTGCCTTAGTCTCGGAGAAGAGGAGCACAAGATCAAGAAAGGAAAAGATCGTTAGGCCATCATCAGAGTCGGAAGATGAATCGGACTCAGACATCGAGCCGAACATGAAAGCCCTTGAAAAGCAGTTAGCTCTCATTGGACAAATGATGAGCAAGAAGTACTTCAAGAAGAAGTCTTCAACCTCAGCCAACAGACTTCGGACTACAAGCTCCAAGAACAAAGAACGTGCTCCGGAGAGTTCCGAGGTCAAGAATCCCAAAGAGACTAACAAATGCTTTAACTGTGGCAAAGCAGGTCACTTCGCCAGAGAGTGCACTCTCCCGAAGAAGAGAGATGCAAACTACTACTCCAGGAAGCTTCAATTGACAAAACAGAAAGAAGCTGGAGTAGCTCCCATGGCCGGACAGGACCAATGGCTCGAGGACACGTCGAGCTCCGAAGAAGAGAACTTAGCCCTCATGGCCCGTCTCGACAACGAATTGGACGCCGAAACATCCACTCGTACGGACGACGACAACGCATCCACGTCTTCGAATGAGGTAGTCACTCCTTCCACATTATTGACCATGTTAGAATCATATCAAACGCAATATGCTAACATGAAACGTGAGCAGAAAAGTATAAAGGAAGTAGAGAACAAGCTTGGGAGAGCTCAGGAGAAGATAAAAAGTCTCGAATCAGACCTTAGAAGCTCTAGTGCAAAAATAGAAGAACTTACTAAGAGCTTACATCGTAGAGAGACTAGTCAACCTCCTTTAGGACAGCATAGTGAAAAGGTTAAAGAATTAGAAGATAGGCTAGCAAATAAGTACAACTGTTTGGTTAGGCATCTCAACGAGAAAGCTACCTTAAATTATAGGATAACCGAAGCTACCTCTAAGATCACTGACTTAGAAGCTCAATTAGAAACATCTAACGCCAAGGTTAGTGAGCTTAGTAAGGATCTAGACGTCTGTCAAGCCGCCAAACTGACGGTAGAAAATAATTATGCTCTCCTAAGTGAGGAACGCAGGAAGTTGTATGCGAAAATTAAAAAATTAGATGATCCTCTTACGCGTAGGGGACACTCTTAACAGACGATATTCTTAAACAAGCCCAAGGATATAGAGTTTTATAATCCAATAGAAGGCATAGGTTACACTAACCCACGTATTTTACGGAAGAAAGAAATGTATGACATTAAGAACATGGGTTTAGCTGCAACCTCTCTTAGGAGCATTACGGAATCGACGTATGAAAATGCATTTGATTCATCCATCAAACAAGCCTCACATGGGCCTGAGATCCCCTTTGACTACAACGAACTAATTGAAAAGGACAAAAATAGGAAACCATCCTTAACACGTGTCAGTGAATTAGCTCAAGTCTTACCTCCTGACTCTAAAGAACACTATGAGGAAGTCAAAAGGGTTAATTATCAAAATTCTCTCTACAAACCCCCTATCATAAAACAGATAGAGGAGTCACAGGCGAAACTAGACAAAGACAGAGAGAATTTCGAAGCTGAAAAGAAAAAATTCTTTAAAGAGATGGAAAATCTCAAGGTTTCCCTGTCCTCCCAAACTACCTCACACGCTTTCATAAAAAGCATGAAAATAGAAAAATCGCCTTCGAAAGATCAAAAGAGCATTAATAATTATATTAGAAGTGCTAAGACTAATTTTACTTCACTTACGTCCACAGGGAGCGTAGAGCCAGCACCGACTACGAAGGCGAGAGTGTCTAGTCCTAAAATAAAGAAAGAGCTATTAGATTTAAATGTTTTTGAGCATGTTATTCCTTCTGTCAAACTAAAAGTCACTCGTAGTAATAAAAGAGCCATTTCTACGTTCAAAATAATTGCTTCTACGTGCTCACTTCAGCCTATCACCTATAGAAGTGAAAATCTCCAAATAGGCTGTACCTCGAAAATTACTACTAATCATTCTGAAACAAATGCCATAAGGAAAAATCGTAGGAAACAAGATCCAGCCATAAAGAAAGCTTATGGCGCCGTACATGAATGTACTCACCTAAGGTATCCTGTAGAAATTAAATCCCCCAAGCACCTTAGGAGACTATCACAAGAAAAGATATTTTCCTCAGTCAAACCTTCCAAGGCATTTGTACGAGCTGAAATTAACCTTCCCTGTAAGGTTCAACCCAAATGGGTTCCTAATCTCCGCCTAGGACGACAAAAGCCAAAAGGGCCAAGTCTCCTATAGAGGCAAAACCCAAACTCACTTCTCCAAAATTGCAATGGGTTATTAAGACTCTTCTAAAAATAGATTTAGGAGTCATATCTGAACCCAAAATTAAATCTGCTAATCTGAGAGGACCCATGCTTAAGTGGGTACCTAAAGCTCTCTAAATTGTTTTTGCAGATCCATCATGTGTGGTACATCGACTCAGGTTGCTCCACACACATGACTGGTAAACAAGAGCTGCTGAGCAACTACAAAGACCGATCAAACGGCAAAGTCAGATTTGGGAACAACGATTCAACCCCTATTCTAGGACTTGGAGTTGAAGGATCTACCAAAACATCTCAAATACTGCTATTTGGGAGACGAAGAAACGTTGCCAGTCATTATTGCAAATGACTTGTCCACCATCCAAGAGGAGAAATTGATACGCGTTTTGAAGGAATACAAGAGCGCGATAGGATGGACTTTGGCCGACATAAAAGGAATAATCCCCTCGATATGCATGCACAGAATTCTACTTGAGCCAGATTCTAAACCGATACGGGAACCACAACGCAAACTCAATCCCGCCATGAAAGAGGTAGTTATGAAAAAATAATTAAATTATTATATGGGGATAATATTTCCAATATCAGACAGCCAATGGGTAAGTCCAGTTCATGTTGTGCCTAAGAAATCTGGTTTCTCACTTGTGAAAAATGATAAAAATAAATTGGTACCAATGAGACTACAGACGGGTTGGCGAACATGCATTGATTTTCGTAAGTTAAATGCGGCTACCCGAAAGGATCATTTTCCGCTATCCTTCATTGATCAAATGCTAGAAAGACTGGCAGATAAGTCTTTATTTTTGTTTCCTCGATGGATTTTCTGGTTATTATCAAATTTTCGTGGCACCTGAGGATCAAGAGAAAACTACTTTCACATGTCTTTTTGGTACGTTTGCATATCGTCGCATGCCTTTTGGTTTATGTAATGCTCCTGGTACATTTCAGCGATGCATGATGAGCATATTTTCTGATTTAATAGAAACATGCATTGAAATATTCATGGATGATTTTACTGTTTATGGAGACTCGTTTGATCATTGCCTTGGTAATCTAGTAGAAGTACTCAAACGATGCATTGATAAAAATATTGTGCTTAACTATGAAAAATGCCATTTTATGGTTAGAAAACGTCACCCTACCACGAGCTCGAGGACTCATTAGGGATGCCATTCAAACAGCCTCAACAGACAAAGAAAAGGCCCCTCTGGTGGAACAACCGTCATCAAAACCTCGCATCATATTGCTGCTCCCACGAGTAACTCTCAACCCAATCCGTACACCATGCCGTTAACCGAGCTCTTCGACATTGGTATTGCTCGTCTTCTAGAACTCGACACGAAGTGCAACCACAAAGAAGAAGAGCTCTACTGAAAGCTGCTCGCAGGTGGAGTCATTCCTCCAGAAGCGTCGTCATGATGATCCTGGTCGTCCTGAGGGGGAGAAGAGGCCCCGTCCTGAGGGGGAGAAGAGGCCCAGAACCACAAGTGAAGGCAGCCGCGCACATGTACGAGGTCCGGGAGTTCAAACCCGTGGAGGCGGTTCTTCCCGATCATCCAATCTACCACCACCACCAAGGTCCTCCGGGGAACACAAGCTAAGCCAGAGCCGAACCAGACAACTTATCTTGGAGAAGTTGCGCCCGTTCCCTCGAGGACCTCCACCCAATCAGTCCAGACAACTACAAACCCTCGTCCCAAAGATCCTCCAGTTTATATCGGCAAATACATCTTAGAAAAGGAGTGGCTGACGAGAACAGAGACAGAAGAAGGTCCCGCCTGAGGATTGAAAACGTCAGAAGTTTCTTAAAAGCGGCGGCATCAGACTTCTGTTTTATCGAGTGAAAAGAAGAGGAGCAAGGAAAAAACCCTTAAGCAGATCTCCCAGAACTTCCAGACCTCATTCAACATCAAGTGCCCGAGAGACCAAAGTCGGGCTATGAGTTCATAGAAACTCGTTGGAGAAATGCGAAGATCAAGGTGCCTTTCCTTGAAGACTATTATCCAAGGATCTGGCGGAAAGAGGAAGAAATAAAGGGGATCAACGAGCTAAATCTTCGAGGTCTTGAGCACTTATGAGGAACGTCCAAGGGTCTTCGCCATCATATCATGCTCTGGGAAAGCTCAAGAAGAAGTGAAATGACTACAGAGCAATACAAGAAGCATCTCAGAGCTCAAATGGCCATCTGTGACATTCAAAAGGTAGAGTGCGGGATGGGAAGATATATACGCCCTGTCTATGTGATAGAGTGATACGACAGGTCTATCGATAGGTTTACAGATGCCGATCTTTCGTTCTTTCCATTAGGCGAACTGAACAAGCTTTACAACTTGTATCGCAACAAGTTCATCCTCAACACTCGGGAGAAAAGAGAATGATACAGAGCTATCAAAGAATGCATGCTGAGCTGGGGCAGATCAAGTTCTACGCCTTCAAGACTTTCAAATGGCCTTGAAAAGTAATATGAGCAAAGTCAACTTGACGCGGTCGGATAATAGGTACAAGGGTCTGGATAAATTCAGCGAAGGTTATATCTTCCTTGAACCACAACCTGCGATCACATACCTACAACGAACAAAAAATCAGATGCAGGCATTCTTATTATCAGACGCTACCAAGTTCTCTGATGTAACTATGCAGATAATCCTGAAACAACTCAGGATAAGACAAGAGACGATCCCTAACGATACAATCCTTGAAGGCACAGATAAACCAGAACAATCTGTTCTGTATAAATTCATCCAAGCTATCGTAGATCGAATTGTTCTCAGAAACGACATCAGACAGTTCGAGCACGCTCTAGGATTCAGGAAGACATACTTAGCTCACAGGGAATCTCCGCCTCCTCCTCTCTCAAAGCAAAAGAAGAAATGAAAACTTTGACTATAGGCAACTTTGTAATTTGGACATTGAGGGGGAGAATGTTAGGAATACTTTGAAAGTGTCCAAAATATTTATTCTAAGTCTTCTTATTTCATTATGATGTATTTTGTATGCTTTATCTTAGTTAAATGTTTTGAAGTTGTAATGGGCTTGTTAGGGGCCCAATAGGCATAATACATTTCTAAGGTATTTAAGCTTAAACTCTAACAACGTTTTAATCTAAGTTTCCATTTACTAAATTACTTCACATACGCAAACTCTCAAAAGCCTCCAAACACTGTTCATTTATTCCACGAATGTATCTTTATCAAAGTTGATGTGGGGCTCCCCCACATCAAAGAATTTAATATTTGTGGGGAAATTTTATATAGCGGTAGGTCTAAATCTCAAAGTCGTAGGAAGTGCGTTGGGTGCTTAAGGGACGTAAAAAGGGACGTAACCGGAGAAGGCACAAGATATACGTGGTTCAGACCTTGTAAGGTCCTACGTCTACGGCGCTCCGAAAAATACTTGTTTCCACTATTTTAGACAGATTACACACTCAGATCTCTCATTCTCACGTAAAATATATTAAGTACTTGAAAAGAGAATATTCTATGTATTTTAGAGAGAATTATGGAGTGTTCTTCATATTTTTAATGATGATCCTGCTGAAAATACCCAACTGTTGTTTTTATAGGAGCTTCGCGGGGCTAGGGGGGTCTAGAGGCGGGTTTCCTGGGGAAGTGACGTCCTGATACGATGTACAGCAAAAGTGGTCCTGTCAGAACAGCTTTTGCGCAGTAGTCACCTCTGACGCAGTAATCCCAGTGACACAGTCCACCCCTGGATCGACACGTATTTTCCCGCCTCCTTCTTTCTCTGCGCTGTCCTTTCAGCTATCAGAGCGCCCAGGAGACATTGTTTTGCCCGGTGGTTATTAGCCATCTTCTGAGGTCTTCGCAGCTCCCGATAGATGTGAAAATATCCTGTTTCATTGGGCCTTTCCTGTTGGGCCTAATTTCTTTTATTTTTTCAGCCCACTTACTTTCTGGACCGTATCAACCACTCCCCTACTCTAATTTTATTTTCGGTACAAAATAAATTAGAGTAAAAAATGAGTAAAAAATAAGTAAGGAAGTGGGCCTTACTCGTCCTGGGAGCTCCCTTATTTTGTTTCTATACCTTGGGAATCGCGCCTCTTTTTTTAAAAAAAAGAGGGAACAGTTACTTCTGCCGTGTTTATCCTGGGAGACTGCTATTTTTCTCTTAACTTAACCCATTAGCCCTTCGCCACTTCCTGAGTTTTCGAAAGAAAAAAGAGAGATTTGTTAACTAAAGCATCCCTATTTACCTTCTCTCCCAGCCTATTGTTTTTCGTCATCTCCCACCATGGCTTCTTCTCCATCTGATTCCGCTAATCAAACCCTAACTTCCGCCGATCTTTCAGACTCTGCCTCCTCCGCTACTCTCCCATCATCGAAACCTCCGCTTCCCGAATCGAAACCCCGCTACAAACAATCAGCCCACAAAAGCTCAGGGCGTCGCCCGCGAACACGCTCAGCGACCACCGTCGGTCCCTCGACGCCTCTGGTGGTTCGGCGCCGGTCACTTCGCCGGCCAGATCCGACGAGTTGGTCGTCCTTTCGGGCCTCCCAGCGCCCTCTGAGGTTGGGGCGTCGTCGTCAGCGCCCGCCTCTGCGACTTCAGAAACAAGTAAGTTTGGTGTTTCTTCTTGCTCTCATGCCGATATAGGCTCCCTCGTGGGTGGTTTAGTGTTTGGGGATTTTTCGGTGGTGCTGCTTGCGGCTTATCAAAGGGCGGACTGCCCTCCCCCTCGTTTCCTTGCTTTTTGGGAGTCCCAAATTAGGGCTGGCCTTCGATTCCCTATTTCTCCCTTTTTTTCTTCTGTATCCACTACCTTTGGGGTTCCCCTCAACCAGTTCCAACCCTCGGCCCTTCGCCTGTTATTTGCCTTTTTCGTGGCTGTGACAGAGGCGGGTGGCAGACCCTCTGCAAATTTGGTCCTTTCGCAATTCTACCTAAAACCCTACGGCCCTTTTTTCTACCTGGCCACCATCTCTGCTTCTCGTGGTGGTAAGACTCATTGTTTTTTGAAAAATCACGGGGCTGAGAAGGACTGGCAGGGACGCTATTGTTTCGTCAGATCTCCTGATGGCTCGTGGGATTTCCCCACGGGTTGGGTGGAGAAGGCTCCCGTTCGGAATCCTGGGAGGTGCTCTTCACGTAATGACGAGGCCCTGGCCTTTTTGAACCAGCATGCTGCGCTTAAGGGACACTTAAATCCCCTCCACTTGGTTAATCACCCCGGGGCCCTCTATCACTTCGGCTTCTCCTCTGTCTCCGTCCCCTTTTCCTTTAATGGTACTTTTTCGGCCTTCTCCTTTTTCCTAAGAGTTGCTTACGATTTTGACTAACCCTCCCTTGTGCTTTGGCTTAGGTATGTCAGCCCCGTGGTATTCCCTCCGTCTCCCCAAGGCGCGGGTTCCTTGGGTGGAGCTCCTATCCTCCCCGATATCCCCCCAGCCAAGGATGTTCGGGAGGAGGTTCCTCAGAACATAGTTCCTGCTCGGGGAGCTCCAACATCTTCTGCCGTGGCGTCTTCTGTTGGTACCAAAAGGAAACTCCCAGCCCCCAAAGAACCTGCGAAAAATGTGGCGAAGAAAACATCTAGCCAAGGACCTCAAGGAACTTCTGCCGAGGGCCCTATCTTCTCAGTTGAGCAGCTATCTGGTGCTGAGAGAGTGAGCCTGTTGGGACGCCTCGTGCCTTCTGCTGACAGGGAGACCATCCTCTAGGGCTCCCCTTCTATAAATGCGGAACAGATGGCCTATCACCTCCTCAAGGTGATTTTTCTGTTATTTTTTCACAACTCTTTTTTCCCTAGTGCTTTTTGTGAGTCGTTTTCCTTTTCCTAGGCTGTGGGCTATGCCTCAGTCCAGTTGTCTGCGGACCTGTCAGCCCAGGACCTACAATCGGCCAACCAGTCTTTGCAAGACCAGTTGAAACAGATGCAGGCTAGCTTGTCTACTGCTAAGGCCGAGGCGGTCAAGGAGGCTACAGCCAGCTTTGAGGCTGAGAAGAAGAAGATGCTTGAGGAGCATGCTGCCTCGTTCGGGCGACTAGAGAAGGAGATGAAGGATGCTTTGGTCAGGGAGAGGGCAGAATGGGATGCTGTGTTGGAGCGTAAGGTGAGGGTTGGCGTGGAGTCTTGTTTGCAGGATGCTAAGGATGGAGCCACTCGCCTTTGCCAGCAGCACCTTCTGCCTACAGCCGCTGGGAAGAAATTCCTGAGCGATTTGGCCAAGGACTGGCGCCAGGAGTATCTGAAGGATCCGCTCTCCTTACGGGACTTTGTTCCCCTGATGCAGCATTACTTCGAGGGGGTTACCAAGCTGGCCTAGCCGGAACTGACGAGGAGACTACTCTGCACGCGCTCCTTTTTCCTTCATGCTTCCAGGGGGACCCTAGAGCTCCTGAGAACCATGAGTTCTGGGTTCCTGCGGCGGAAAAGCATGCAGAAATCCTGGCCCATGCCGACATCTCAGATCTCCCCGAAGCTACCTCTTCTAACCTCCCGGAACCTATCGTCTCACCGGACCTTCCGGCCCTTGATTTTCTGCTTTTTTCATGTTTGTGATGTTTTGAACACCTTTTCCTGTTTTTCGGACTTATTAGGGCTTGTGCTGTTTTTCCGGGGAGCTTAACTCCCCTTGGTGTTTATGTTTCTTGGATGCTCCTTTTTTCCTTGTAATATATGCATCCTTTGCTGTTTTGCGGCTGTTCCTTAATACTCTGGGACCTTCCTGACGATCCTTCTTATTTCTCCGCTCATATTCATTAACATGGTTATAATTCCCTTGTACTTCGAATACGAACCTTTGGCCTGGTTATGGCGCCGGCTTTCTTAATCAATTCGTAAGCTAAGTACGAATTTGAAGCACGGTTATAGCGCCGGCACGCTTGATTGGTTTGTGAATTAAGTACGAACCCAAGGCACGGTTATAGCGCCGGTACGCTTAATTGATTCGTAAACCAAGTACGAATTTTGAGTGCGTGCTGGGTTGCAAGGACCGTCGTCCTTGTCCTCAGGCCCTTATTTAATGCTAGGCTCTCTCGGTCCTTAGCAGATTCAGTAAGGACTTTTAGGTCCTTGGAAATATGGGGATCCCCGGTACCATTCACGTCGCAGGTTTACTGAGAACCTTTGATGTCCTGTACGCCGCAGCCCGTCGGCAACGGTATCTTGTACACCCCTTAAGGGCATCATCACACCGCAGATATATCATCTTTGGCGTCATGTACACCGCAGGTCCGTCGACCTTTGGCATCCTCACATCGCAGATATATTCTCTTTGACGTCCTGTACACCGCCGGTCCGTCGACCTTTGGCATCAATTATATTATATTATACTATTAGGTGCACCATATATATAATAAAGTCTCTATATTCCGACAAGGAGGTACGCCTCGTTAAAACCTTATCCAGGCAAAACCTCCCTTGAGGTAAAATCCTGGAATAAGGAAAAAGAGTACGTCCCCTCCCTTAGTACATAGCGATTTTACACATAAAACTTTTTCAAGTTAGATATGTTCCAGGGACGAGGCAAAATCCTCCCTTCTGCATCCTCTAACTCGTAAGCTCCTCCTCCCAATACCTTTGTTACGCGGTAAGGTCCTTCCCAGGGTGCTTCCATCTTTTTAAGAGGTCGTAGGACGTCCGCCCTTCTGAGCACCAGCTCTCCTTGCCGAAATTTCCTAGGCCGTACCTTCTGGTCGTACATTGCTTTGATCCGACTCTTGTATTTTTCCATCTTCAATCTTGCTCCCTCCCGGACCTCCTCGATTAGGTCTAGATCTTCTCTCCTTAGTTGTGCATTCTGCAGCTCATCATAAGCAGCATCCGATGTGTCTCGATGCCGATCTCCGCGGGGATGATTGCGGCAGATCCATATACTAGCTCAAAAGGTGTCTCTCCAGTGGCTTCACGAGGACTGGTCCTATAAGCCCACAGGACAGCCTCCAGCGCCTCCACCCACTTGTTTCCGTCTTGTTCGAGCCGGGCTTTGATTCCCCTGAGGATGGTTCGGTTGGTAACTTCCGCTTGTCCATTCGTCTGTGGATGCCCCACTGATACGAAGCGCTGGGTAATTTTCATGCCTTCGCAGAAGTTCCTTGTCTTAGTTCCGCAGAACTGGGTTCCATTGTCGGAGACGAGGATCCTGGGAGCTCCATAACGACAACAAATGTTCTTCCAAAGGAACTCGATCACCCTCTCTTCATCAATTCTAGCTACGGCCTTGGCTTCCACCCATTTGCTAAAGTAATCTACCGCCACGATGATGAATTTCTTCTGTGCTTTTCCCTCGAGGAGAAGGACCTACAATGTCGACTCCCCATTTATCGAAGGGGCATGGGGAGTACATAGTTCCCAGGCTCTCCGCAGGGCTGTGGATTCGTGGCCCGAACTTCTGGCAATTGGCGCATCTTTTTACCATTTCCCTCGCGTCTTTACTGAGGGTAGGCCAGAAGTAGTCGGCCCTTATCACCTTCCTTGTTAAGGACCTGTACCCTATATGGTCCCCCGCGCACCCCTCATGGATCTCTTCTAACACCTTCTCGCCTTCTTCTTTGGAGAGACAGCGAGCGTATGCATGGATAAAAGATTTTTCAAGCAAACGACCATCGATTAAACAAAACCTGTGGCGGTGTCCCTTCTTATCTTCTATCTCCGCGTCCTTTAGGATTCTTATGATGGGGGACCTCCAATCATCCCCTCCGTCTATACTTCCCACGAGCTCTCCGGCCCTTTCCTTTTCTACTGTTAGGTAGGTGATTCCTTCTTCTCGGGTGATAGCTCCCGAACTTGCCATCTTAGCTAGATGATCTGCTTTATGGTTTTCTTCTCTGGGGACCTGAATAATTTCACAGCAATCAAAGCTCTTTGTTAGTTCTTTTACCTTTACCCCGTATTCCATCATCTTCTCGTCCTTCGTCTCGTAGTTCCCGTTTATTTGTTGTACCACTAGTTGTGAATCTGAGAACAAAACGACGTCCCTGGCTCCCATCTCTTTCACGATTTTTAAACCGTGAATCAGGGCTTCATACTCGGATTCGTTGTTTGAAGCCTGGAAATGGAACGTGATGGCGAACCGGAATTCCTCTTCCACGGGGCTAATTACAAGGACTCATGCCCCAGATCTTTGGGAGGTGGCGGACCCGTCCACATACACCTTCCATCGCTGCTTCGGCGGTCCTTTGGTGGTTTCGAGTATGAAATCTGAGAGGGCCTGGGCTTTGAGGGCCGTTCGCCGCTCAAACTCCACATCATATTCTCCTAGCTCGATCGCCCATTTGACCATCCTGCCCGATAGATCTGGCCGGCTCAAAGTCTGCTTCAAGGGAAAATTAGTCCGTACGTATATCTTATGAGATAAGAAATATGGTCGGAGCTTCCGGGCGGATACCATTACTGCAAGCGCGGCTTTTTCTATCTCGGAATACCTGGTTCGGCCTCCAGTAGTACCTTACTTACGAAATAAACAGGTTTTTTGGCGCTCTCTTCTTCCTTCACCAATACGGAGCTTACCGCATAGTCTCCTATGGAGAAATACAACATCAGTTCCTCTCCCACCACGGGTTTCGTCAGGAGGGGAGTGTCGTGGAGATATTTTTTCAAATCTTCGAAGGCCTGTTGGCACTCGTCGGTCCATTCGAACTGCTTGTTCTTTCGGAGTACTTTGAAGAATGGGAGACTTCTTTTTGCCAAGTGGGAAATGAATCGATTGAGGGCCGCTAATCTTCCCGTCAGCCTTTGGACCTCCTTGATTCCCTGCGGAGGTTGCATTTCCAGGATAGCCTTCACTTTGGCAGGGTTAACCTCGATGCCTCGCTGCGTCACCATATATCCTAGGAACTTCCCGGACCTTACCCCGAATGCACATTTTTCTGGATTGAGCTTCATCCCACTCCCCCTTATGGCTTCAAACGCTTCCTCCAGGTCCTTGGTATGGTCCGCCAGGTGCACGGATTTCACGAGCATGTCGTCCACGTAGACCTGCATGTTCCTCCCCAGTTGCTGTTTGAAGACGCTGTCCACCATTCTTTGGTATGTGGGCCCGGCGTTTTTGAGTCCAAATGGCATCCGAACGTATCCGTAGGTCCCTCCCGGTGTGACGAAGCAAACTTTGTCAAAATCTCCTGGTTCCAGACTAACTTGGTAATACACTTGGTAGGCATCCATCATGCTGAGGACCTCACACCCTGAGGTGGAGTCCACCAGTTGGTCTATTCGCCGCAATGGGTAGTGATCCTTCGAGCAAGCTTTGTTGAGGTCCCTGAAGTCAATGCACATCCTCCATTTCCCGTTCGCTTTCTTTACCAGAACAGCATTGGCCAGCCACGTTGGGAATTGGACTTCCTGTATGTGGCCTGCCTCAAATAACTTGTCCACCTCCTCTTTCAATACATGCGTTCTCTCCGACCCACGAGATCTGAGCTTTTGTTTGACGGCTCGACTTCCGGGCAGGACGTTTAGCTGGTGCGTAGCAATGTTTGGGTGAATTCCCGTCATGTCCTTTGGAGAAAATGCGAATAAGTCAACATTTTTCTGCAGACATCCCACTAGCTCCTTGTGGCCTCCTCTCCTAGGGATGTTCCTATTTTAGTGGTTTTCCCCGGTTGGCCTGGGAACAATTCAACATCAAGTAGTTCCTCGTCTGGTTCGGGCTGTAAACTGGAAGGTCCACCTCCCTCGATCTTGATTCTTTTGTCCCGCCCGCTGCCTGGTCGGACGGCTTCTTTGTCCTTCGATACTGTTTTTACTTCGTTGGCGTAACACTGTCGGGAGCTCTGCTGATCTCCGGTGATTTCCCCCACGCGTTCACCTACAGGGAATTTAATCTTGAGATGGTAAGTAGAGGGGATGGCCCTAAATTCATTGATGGCGGGTCTTCCTAAGATAACATTGTAAGAAGAGGCGATGTCAATGATCAGGAAGTTGATCATTTTCACTATCCGAACGGGTTCTCTCCCCATCCCAACGGGCAGTGTTATTTCCCCCAGGGGCTGTATCCCAGGACCTCCAAACCCGTAGAGGGCCGTGGTGACTGGGCAGAGCTTTGTTTCCAGGTCCATCTTTCTGAAATAGTCCAGGAATATGATATCCGCGGAGCTTCCTCCATCTATGAAGACCCTGGACACGTCATGTCCTGCGATATCCGTGGTGATGACTAGAGCATCATTGTGTGGCCGGGTAATGTGTACTTCATCCTCTGGCCCGAACTGTACGGTTGCTAGGGTTTCTGTATGTCCTACCAACCCCCGAGGATGTGGGTTGTTTACAGCTCGCGCGTATGTCTTTCGAGCTCTGTTAGAGTCTCCTCCGCTTGGCCCCCTACTATGATGAGGATGGGGGCCCTAGCCGGCCCCGGTGCCCCTCTGTTTGGAGGTGGTGGTGGCAGCTTATCCCTGTCGGAAGCGGATCCTACAGACTCCCTCTCATTTGTCCTGGGACCTGGCTTCGGTCCTGGGCGGATGAACTCCTTTAGATGCCCTGCTTGGATAAGCCTCTCTATTTCATCCTTCAGGTGATAACAACTGTTAGTGTGGTGTCCATATTCGTTATGATACCGACAGTATAAATTAGAATGGGGTTTGGAGGGCCCCGAAGTTCCCATCATAGGCTTCCTCATTGCAGGGTGCCTTCCCACCAGGCTCAAGATCTCCTCGGGATTACGGCGTAAAGGGGTGAATCTCCGAGGACCTCTCAGTGGGGTTCCCCACGGCTCCCTCTGATGAGGCCGTGGTATTGGTTTGCCCGATCCAAAGTTCTTCACGATTCCTTCCTTAGGCGTGCCCACCTGCTTCTCTTCCCAGGCTTTAGCTTTTTTGCTTTCCTCCAAGTTAATGTACTTATCCGCCCTTAGCAACAACTCTTCGAACGATTGGGGGGGTTTCTTTGAGAGGGACGCGAAGAAATCCCCATCTCGAAGTCCGTTGACTAGGGCGCTCACCTTGACAGATGGGATGGCTGATGGTACCTCGAGGGCCGCGATGTTGAACCGGCTGATATACGCACGGAGACCCTCGTTTTCCCCCTGTTTCACCTGAAACAACGACATGTCAGATTTAGGTTGCTTCCGGGCACTAGCAAATTATGTTATAAACATTAGTTGAAACTCCTCAAAGGACTTGATGGATCCTGGAGCCAGCTGGCTAAACCATTGTTGCGTGGCCCTGACCAGTGTGGTCAGGAACACTCTACACTTAACCCCATCAGAGAAATCGTGGAGCAAAACTGTATTTTGAAATCGCAGGACGTGTTCTACTGGGTCCGTGGTTCCATCATATTCGATGGCAGCTGTTTGAAGTTGGAGGAGACTTCTCCCACCAACAGCTCTTTTGCGAACGGCGTTCCCGCTATCAGCCCTTCTTCCAATCTCGGTTGGCATGGTGCGGCTCCGTACTCCGTCTACGACCTGCTTGAGGTCCTCGAGCTGATTTCGCAGCTCTCTCTCTTTTTCAGCCCATGCGTCTCCCTTTGTCCTTGGCCGTGCCTCGGCTTGTTTTCTCCTTCTCGTACTTCCAGTCTTCCTCGTGTTCTCCGGTGCTTCACTAGCAGAGCTGGTGGAGGTCCTCGTAGGGGTCCTGGGATCCTTCTCTGGCCTGTCGTCATCCTTGGCGCCCGGGTGTGGGTCGGTGCGTTTCCTCCTCCTCGGACTTCCGTCCTTCCTCATGTTTTCGGGTGGTTTGCTAGCGGAGCTAGTGGAGGTCCTCGCTGGTGTCCTGGGATCCCTTTCTGACCCTTCGTCGTCCTGACCTCCCTCCTCGTTACGGGCCTGTTTTTCCTGCCTTGGTCGCTCTTCGGTTCGCCCGGCAACTCCAGGGAGTTCCCCTTCTTCTCGTGGTCCGCTTTCTGATTCTGACTGCCTTCTGGGAGTTTCCCACGGTTCTGGGGAATTTGCTCCTGCTTCATTTTCCCCCGTCACTTCCGTAAATTGACCGTCGACCTGTTCCGGTCCGACTGGTGCCTGGGCTCTCCGTCGCTGCTTTCGTTTCCTTCGTCATTCAGCTAGCGTCGTGCTGATGGTATTGCGCATTAGACGATCTAGCTGGGCAGCGGTTAACGTGATCGGCGTCTCTGGTGCCAGCGACACAGGAACATGTTCTGGGATGGGGGGCTGCTCCTGGCGGTTAACTTCTTCTGTTTCCGCAAACTGCGGGTCTAGGTTTTTTCGTATCGGGGGACCTTCTTCCATCAGATCCTCGTGCCTTTCCACTTTGAACAGAAAGAAAGAAAAGAAAAAGTGATGATTCTAAGCACTATTCCGCACACTTGTTCGCAAGATGACTCACGTCTCCAACTCTGGATTTCCCACAGACGGCGCCATTTGATGTGGGGCTCTCCCACATCAAAGAATTTAATATTTGTGGGGAAATTTTATATAGCAGTAGGTCTAAATCTCGAAGTCGTAGGAAGTGCGTTGGGTGCTTAAGGGACGTAAAAAGGGACGTAACCGGAGAAGGCACAAGATATACGTGGTTCAGACCTTGTAAGGTCCTACGTCCACGGCGCTCCGAAAAATACTTCTTTCCACAATTTTAGACAGATTACACACTCAGATCGCTCATTCTCACGTAAAATATATTAAGTACTTGAAAAGAGAATATTCTATGTATTTTAGAGAGAATTATGGAGTGTTCTTCATATTTTTAATGATGATCGTGCTGAAAATACCCAACTGTTGTTTTTATAGGAGCTTCGCGGGGCTAGGGGGGTCTAGAGGCGGGTTTCCTGGGGAAGTGACGTCCTGATACGATGTACAGCAAAAGTGGTCCTGTCAGAACAGCTTTTGCGCAGTAGTCACCTCTGACGCAGTAATCCCAGTGACACAGTCCACCCCTGGATCGACACGTATTTTCCCGCCTCCTTCTTTCTCTGCGCTGTCCTTTCAGCTATCAGAGCGCCCAGGAGATTGTTTTGCCCGGTGGTTATTAGCCATCTTCTGAGGTCTTCGCAGCTCCCGATAGATGTGAAAATATCCTGTTTCATTGGGCCTTTCCTGTTGGGCCTAATTTCTTTTATTTTTTTAGCCCACTTACTTTCTGGACCGTATCAAAAGTGTTCTTGGGTAATCTGGAATTACACCCTTAATTGCAAAATTCAACAGTCGAAAAGTTTTCCTCTCGCGCAAAATTCCTGTCAAAGACGAAATCAAAACTCTCAAAACCTTAAATCTTTCACAGATTTTCGTCTTTTTAAGGTAGAATCGACATTCTTTAGGCTATTGCATTTTACAAATTCCATTTGCATCTATATTCTGTAATCTGTCGCATGATTCAGCGATAAACTCTCGTCTGCTCAGAATATAAACACTCGATTGCCATTTTGCAGTGTTTATGACTATTTGTTTGGTATAAATCTGGGTTAAAGTCTGCATCGAAAATAGTTTCGCAGTTTTTATCATTCTAGGAGCATATTTCTTCGATCATCTACGTTCTTAAAGTTATGGGTTTTAGTTTGAAGGCGTCGAAAAACTTTTTCGCTCGCAAATAGTGTCAATTGAATTTCAATTTGATTGAGTTACTATTTGCATCGTAAAAGATATTCGATCGTTAAATTTTTTACTTATTCATTAAGATAGATAATGTAGATCGAAAAATAATCACAACCGAGAAATAGAAGTTTGATTTTATGCGAGCGAAAAGATTACTGAACGGAACAGTTTAAATAGAAATTAAGTTTCGAGCGCAACTTACAATCGAAAATAGTGATTTCGATTTAAATTTTGTACTCGGTCGTAAATTTTAGCGGCGATAAAATTAATTTTTCACATAGCAATGATTTTTATCGATAGAAAATTTTCTCGGCGAGTCACCAAGTTTCTCGTTGCCAATTTTCTCGATCGAAAAATTTCGCAGCGAAAAACCATTTTAAAATCGAAATACTTTCTCTCTCGATAACTTCACGACGAAAATTTTATTAAGGCGCAATAAATGTTTCGATCGTAAATTTACATGGAAATCAATTTTCTCGAACTTAAATTTACGCGAAAATTTTTCTCGATCGTAACATTTCTCGCCTACAGTACCACGTTTAAGTTCAAACACTTAGGAAATTTTCTCTAAGTCTTTTCCACTGCAGTGAACCTTAACGAATAAAATTTCGATGGAAAAATTGTTAGGAATATTTTGTAGCATCATTTAATTTGTGTAATCTTGGGTTAATATGTTTATTTAGTGGGTTGTAGTAGTTTGGGGTGACTTATGATATTAAGTCATAGTTTTGTATTGGGCTTTAATATACCAAACAATTGTGGTATATAAAGCCCAAATTACCCTAATTAGGGTTTTATCAAAAGAATTGAAAGGTAAGCCACCTTGTACGTTAGAATTAAGAAAACACACACTAACACACACACTCAATGTGTTCTTCACGTTTAACACATTCAAACCCTTCTTTTTATCCTTGTTTGGTAATATAAGGGCCAACAAGTTTGAGTCAGATTTAAGCCAAAACGAGTCTGAAAAAATCTGTTTTCACTAAACTGGGTATCACTTTCGAGCAACGAATTGAACAGTACCATTGAGTTTGAAGGTTTCGACCGAAACTCACTGTGAGGAGATTCAATCAATTTTAATTTCGGGAATTGTTTCGCTTATTTCACAGTTTCGCTCGAAAGGTTTCTCGGCGAAAGTCCAATTGTTTCACCTGAAAGTTGATCGATTTGAGTTTCGACGTTTTCAACCAATTTCACAGGGTTCGATCGATACAATTCTCGGCGAAAAGGCCAATCTTTTTCGCCCGAAACGCTACAGTGCACAATTTCACAGTTTCGATCGATACACATCTCGAACGCTACAGTGCACAATTTCACAGTTTCGATCGATACACATCTCGGCGAAAGTCCAATTTGCTACCTGTTTCGCTCGAAACTTTATTCTCCACTTACTCAATTTCAATCTCAGACGATCGAAACTATTTATTCAAATCAAAATCGAATTCCATCTTTCGATCGAAACTATTTATTCAAATCAAAATCGAATTCCATCTTTCGATCGAAACTAACAATTTCAAAACTCTTTCGCCCAATTCACACTTTCGCCAGAATCTTCAAATCTAAACTTAGTTTCGATTGCCCGATTCTCAACACGTAGGACCAATCGTTGAGCCTATTTTCATATCATACTAGAGTCGATCAAGCACTCATATTTAGTTGAACAAAATTCTCAATCTCACTCAACACCAATTGTTCCATCCTCGAGCAGTACACTAAATTCATCAAACTCTTATATATCGACAGAATTCACTAAGACCTGCTTAGACTCAACACTAGAAATTACTCAAACTTGACTACATTTCTTTCAAAACTAAAGTGTTTCATTTCACAGATATATCTCGCGTTAACGATCATTACCAAACATTAACATGGACGGTCTTGCTATTGGATCTGACAACCGTGCACCACTACTGAGATGGGGAGAGTACGGCATATGGAAGCAACGATTCGTAAATTTCATAGAAATCAAGGATGGAGACCCCGCAAATGACATGCATTCCTCCATTTTTGAAGGACCTGCCCAATTTTGGACCATTATCCCTGCTCAACCCGATGCAGTTCCTGCAATTCCAGAAAGGAGAACTCCTAAGGACCCTAGTCGATACAACGATGCTGAGAAAGCACGAGCCAGAGCGGACAAGCTTGCTCGACACTATCTACTTCAGGCTCTACCAAATGATGTCTACAAGCAAGTAGATGCAATGGTCACTGCAAAGGAAATTTGGGACGAAGTCTGCAAGATGATGGTCGGAACAGAAGTTAGTACTTTGTCTAAGAAATCCAGTATCCTTACTGCCTATGACTCCTTCAAGGCTAAGGAGGGAGAAGAACTTCGAGATGCTTACCTTCGCTTCTTAACCATCATCAACGAGATGAGAAAGATTAACATCCAGCGCTCCAATCTCGAACACAATATCAAGTTCCTCTCCACACTTCAACCTGAGTGGGGACGAATTGCAGTTCTGGTTAAGCAACAGAACAAAGATCTGGACGCGATGGATATTCATTCCCTACACGATAATCTCTCACAATACTCGCAATATGCCAAAGAAATTAAGAACGAAGGAAAGCCAAACGTTGAAATGGAACCAATTGCACTCGTAACTTCTAAGTCAAGCAACAGGAGCTCGAAGACTTCTAAAGGAAAGCAGGTCGTACCATCTGACACCTCTGTCAACACCGAATCTGACCAAGAATCAGAGGACGAACTCGAATCCATCAGAAAGAAGCTGGCAATGATCTCAGACACCGTCAATAAGATGAGCGCCAAGAAATCATCTTCTTCCTTCAACAAACAACGAACCTCGGGCGGGAAACAGAAGTACATTGCCCCTGAAGAGACTGAAACTAAGAAATCTGAAATAGTGAAGAAGTGCTTCAACTGTGGCAAGCCGGGTCACTTTGCTTCGGAATGCTTCAGACCCAAGAAGAAAAACACTGAATATTACAAGAAAAAATTTCAGCTCTCACAGCGCAAGGAAGCGGGAATAGTCTTGGTAGCTGAGGAAGAGGAATGGCTGGAGGACACATCTGACGAGGAGGAAGAATAAATGGCCTTCATGGTGAAAAGCATAGAGGATGACTCCGACGAGGATGAGCCAGCCATCGGATCAGACAGAACAGATGTTTCATCATCCGACCTGGAGGTATACACTCCATCCCTACATGATTTCGTTAAACTAGAACGTAGGATAGCCGAACTCTCCATGCATCGTAAAAATCACTCAGAACTCCAAAGCAATTTCGACAAAAATTATGCCCTGTTAAACAAACAACAGGAAGAGATAGCTATTCTTAATGAATCCTTGATCTTGTCCGAAATCAAAGTGAAGACTTTAGAAGATCATATAGAAAACAAGGAAATAGAAATTAGCAATATGAGTAGAAGATTGAAAGACAGCGAGGAAGAATGTGTAAATGTAGCGTCTCAATACGAACTAATCACCAACGAACGTGTACGACTATACAAGAAAATCAAGGAATTAGAGGACATCAACACCAAAAGAGGTCAAAGTGAACGAACCATGTTCCTTAGCCAACCTAAAGATGTTGAATTTTATAATCCCCGCGAAGGATTGGGATTTGAGCCCACCACTAACCCTGTAGCAGATAAAGTAGACTCTCTGTACAACATCAAACGTTTTGGGTTAAGCATCGAACGACTAATGCCCTTCGTCGGATCAAGTGAGACTGAATCTGATGAACAAAGGTGGAAGAACAAAGAATGGGCTCAAATCATGTGTGACTACGACGTATTTACATGTAAATGCAAGCAAACTACAAAGAAAATACCTTGTCTCACACTAACTTGGTATCGCATGTGCTCACAGACAAAGGCGTGAGATCTAAGGAAGCGAAGAAGGTTCAATCTGGCTCAGCTAAGAAGACAACAGTCTCTGATAAGAATAAGAGACCAGTCTCCAACTTTTCTTCTCATGTTTCAAAATCTTTTGCATTTCCAAAAGTGACTCTTGTAATGTCGCAGAACGTGTTTCGTTATTCCATTCCCTAAAATCAAAGTTCTGTCATGTCAACAATGATGTACTTTCCCATCCTCATGACAGTCACTTCAGCAATAGCGTTTCCAATCGCATAGCGCTCGTTCTAAGGACACATCTCCCACGCCGTCCAATCATACTACTAAATCTAAAGTAAAGAAACACAACATCTACAAGACCAAGCCAAGCAAGAAATTAAATCCAAAACAGATTTGGATTCCGAAATCTCAACTGCATCCTATAGGAAATCATCACGCTTGGACTCTCAAACCAGCTACACAACAACCCAGCAAAGAATTAAATCTAGCAACGAACAAGAAATCTACTACACCTGCTATCAAAAGAAGACCCATCTATAAATGGGTGCCAAAACTTACTTGATTTTTTTTGCAGGTCCGTCATGTGTGGTACTTAGATTCAGGTTGCTCCTCACACATGACTGGAAACAAAGAGCTGTTGAGCAACTTCTCTGAAGGATTCCTCGGGAAGGTCTACTTCGGAAACGGTCAATCTGCATCCATGCTAGGAACGGGTGATCTCATCCATGACAGGCTAACCATCAAAGGAGTATCCTACGTCGAAGGACTGAGCTACAATTTATTCAGCATAGGACGTTTCTGTGACAAAGGCTACATGGTGAACTTTGAGACCAACAAATGTAGTGTCACAGATAACAATGGAAGAGAGCTACTCACTGGACACAGGAAGACGAATCTTTACTCCATTGACCTCAAGACTGTTCGACCGACATGCCTTATTTCTCGAGCCTCTCTACATCAGAACGATCTCTGGCATCAGCGACTTTCCCATCTCAACTTCAAAGACCTAAACAAACTGCGATCAGAAAACTTGGTAAGAGGGCTTCCCTCGTTCAGATATCACAAAAAGCATCTTTGCTCGGCGTGTGAAATGGAAAAGATAAGGAAAGCCTCCCACCGGACCAAACACATAGCCTCAACTTCCAAACCTCTCGAACTCATTCATATGGATCTGTGTGGACCCATGCGCACTCAGACCATTAATGGGCGGAAATATGTGTTAGTCATAGTGGATGATTTCTCACGCTATACATGGACTAAATTTCTGAGAACCAAGGATGAAACTCCAGGTCTAATCATGGAATTCATCAAAACCGCTCAAAACCTCTACCAACTAAGTGTACAAATCATCAGAACTGATAATGGGACAGAATTCAAGAACAGAAAACTCAGTGACTTCTATGCATCACTTGGAATCACCCAACAGTTCGCAGCAGCTAAAACACCTCAACAAAATGGGGTAGTTGAACGCAAGAACAGAACCTTAGTTGAAGCAACTCGTACACTCCTCATTCACTCTGGATTACCTCACTTCTTGTGGGCCGAAGCAATGAACACAGCTTGTTTCACTCAAAATCGTGGCTCACTTCACAAGAGGTTCAATAGGACACCCTATGAGTTGATAAATCGTAGAGTGCCAGACGTCCCATTCCTGAAAGTTTTTGGGTGCAAGTGCTATGTGGCAAATGATCGTGAAGATAGAGGCAAACTTGACCCAAAAGCATTCGAAGGCATACTGGTGGGATACTCAACAACATCATAAGCCTATCGCATATATCTCAAAGAGAAAAGATCTGTTATGGAGAGCATTAACGTAACGTTTGATGAAGTAGACCGAGTCGTTTCTGCACAAATCAGTCCAGAACCAGGACTTCTACGAGAATTAACAAAGGATCAACCTAGCACTTCTTCTATGGGAGAAACTTCAAAAACAAAGGCGTTAAGTGACACGGAACTCGATCTCTTATTTAAAGATCTCTTCCCAAAGCCGGCACCACACACTGCTCCAACAACATCTGCGGCACCAGAAAATATTGATCATGCGGAGCCTAACAATGACAATACCCCTCCTACGATGGAAAATCTTCACCTTGATGACGATAGTGAACCCCCAACAGATACAGAAATCATATCCAGCTCAGGCGCTGAAACTCCTCAGCCTTATGATACAACAATAGAAATTTCTTCAGGAGAGTCAGTAATGCCACAACCTGGAGAAGAAATAGAACATCAGGCTGATCAAGGTGGAGAAACAACATACGATACAAACACAGCTGGATCTTCACAGCCTAGTACCAGAAAGTGGACTCGAGCCCACCCAAACTCACAAATAATTGGAGATCCCTCCACTGGAGTAACCACTCGAGCATCAACGATAAACGAAAGCCTCTAGTCCTGCTTTCTCAGTCAAAAGGAACCCAGTAAAGTAGCTGAAGCACTCGCCGATCCGGACTGGATAATAGCAATGCAGGAGGAAATCAATCAGTTTGAGAGGTTGAAAGTTTGGAACCTAGTACCTAGACCAGCTGGGAAAACCATTATAGGGACTAAATGGGTGTTTAAGAACAAAAGGGACGAGCAAGGAGTCGTTATCCGGAATAAAGCAAGGCTGGTGGAAAAAGGTTACAATCAACAAGAAGGAATCGACTATGATGAGACATATGCTCCAGTCGCAAGAATAGAAGCCATCAGGATATTCTTAGCTTTCGCTGCACACAAGAATTTCACAGTCTACCAGATGGATGTCAAAACTCCATTCCTCAACGGCATACTAAGAGAAGAAGTTTTTGTATCCCAGCCTGAAGGTTTTGTAAACGAACAACGCCCAGACCACGTCTACAGACTCGATAAAGCTCTCTATGGACTTAAAGAAGCTCCCAGAGCCTGGTACGAGGTCCTCTCGGATTTTCTCATCTCATCTGGTTTCACTAAAGGGAAGATAGATACGACTTTTTTATCAAGAAGGACGGATCAGACATTATGCTAGTGCAGATCTACGTTGACGACATCATATTCGGGTCAACAAACTCATGAACGTGCAGGAACTTTGGGGATCTAATGAAGCATAAATTCGAAATGAGCATGATGGGTGCACTAAATTTCTTCTTAGGACTTCAGGTTAAACAGCTTCACGATGGAATCTTCATCAGTCAATCCAAGTGCATTCACGACATACTCAAGAAGTACAACTTGGACAACTCAAATACTGCCATGACTCCAATGTCTACCTCATGCAAACTTGATGCAGATTCCTCAGGAAAATCTGGTAATCAGACAACTTATCGAGGCATGATAGGATCCTTGCTCTATCTTACATCAAGTAGACCTGATATCATGTTCGCCACGTGTCTCTGTGCACGCTTTCAAGCTGATCCAAAGGAATCTCACATGCTCGCGGTCAAGCGAATTTTCAAATATCTCAAGGGAACTCCGAATCTAGGTCTATGGTACCCGATGGAATCAATCTTTGAACTCGTAGGATACACAGATGCTGATTACGCAGGATGCAAGCTGGACAGAAAAAGCACTTCTGGAGCCGCTCAATTCCTCGGGGGTAAACTCGTAAGCTGGTCGTCTCGAAAGCAAATTTGTGTCTCAACATCGACAGCAGAGGCAGAAATGTCGCTGCTACGAGTTGCTGCTCACAAATTTAGTGGATGAGAACCCAGCTGCGAGATTTTGGCATAACATTAAATCATATCCCAATTTTTAGTGATTCTAAAAGTGCTATAGCTATAACAAGTAATACAGTACATCATTCACGCACAAAACATATAGACATTAGATATCACTTTATCAAGGAACATGTGGAACAAGGTACAATCGAAATGCATTTTGTCCACACAGATCTTCAACTTGCTGACTTATTTACTAAGGCTTGGATGAAAAGCGATTCCAATTCTTGGTATCTAGGTTAGGCATGTTGAACCATAAGACATGATCGATTCTCCCTACATGAACCTGATATTGTGTAAATAGATCATTTAATTTTTCTTTGTCTGTTATGAATGGTAAAAATCCTACTATTATATCTAGGGGAGACTAATAAAAAATTTTATGCATGAATCTAGGGGGAGTCTTTCATTTTTATGCACTAATTTAGGGGGAGTCATTAAATGGTTCGCACAAATCTAGGGGGTCTCTCAAAATTATGCACAAAACAGTTCACACAAGGACTTTTTATGATTTCTCATCAAATTTAAATTATATAGTATGGTGAAACTCCTTAAATTTCTATCGAAATTACAATTATTCAAAAATTTCAATTATCACAAATATTTCTCGGCGAAACTGAAAATTCTCTTGAAATTCCTTTTCAAATTCTCTCGGCGAAACTGCATATCGCTCGAAACCCTTTCAAATTGATTTGCCAATCGTACTAAACAAGTTTCGATCGAAACCGAACTTTAACTCTTGATTTATTAGTTTTCTCAGCGAAACCAACTTTCGCTCGAAACACGTTTCGATTGAAATTGCAATTTCATTACATACTTTTATACTTTTATCGGCGAAACTGACTTTCGCTCGAAACACATTCGATTGAAATTGATTATTAAATCCTTTGAAATTTCTCTCGGCGAAACTAACTTTCGCTCGAAACTCAATTCAATCCATCGGAATCAAAATTGACCCTTTGCAATTATTCTCGGCAAAAGTGAGATTCTGCTTATTTAAATAGAGTTTCGCCCGAAACACTTCTTCTTCATCGATTTTCAAATTCACTCATAAACCCTCTCTGAAATCGCACACGAACTCATCACTGTCTCACTCTGTTTTTCCGTTTATTGCAACTCCAAATCCCTCTTTGGTAAGGAAAAACGCTTAATCTAAAGCCTTTAACTGATTTTTTCTCATTCGTGCAGGTTATGCAGATTAGGGTTGTGTGTATTCGAGCGAATCACTGTTAAAAAGTGTTTTCATATCGCCTAGATTCGCTCGAAACTAATCTCATGCTTCAATTTCACATTCCAATCGATCGATTGTTACTGAAAATTTTTCTTATTCTGTGTTTTCAAATCGACGTTTTCTAGGGTTTTACTACTTTCGATCGAAACAGGGAATCTCAATCTTTAACATTATTTTAATCGCTTATGACTTAACCCTTTCCGCCGAAACAACTCACAGTTTCAATCGAAACTGACGACAAAATTGATTCAAATCGATCAACACTTCTCACAATTTTACTCTATTTCACAGTTTCGATCGAAACTGAAGGCTCAATCGAATCGATCGATTTCCGAGTTAAATTGTACCACATTGGACTTTCGATCGAAACTGAATTGCATTACCCTTTCGTCGCACTTATTTAAAGTACATATGACTTTCAATCGAAACTGAAATTAATTTCACTTTCGCCGAATTAGCCTAAATTGAGCATGACTTTCGATCGAAACCACAGTCCAAATTGAACTTATCACACGATGCACATTGTTTACCGAAACTCAAAATCAATTGAAATTGAATTGAAATTGTCACTTTCGCCGATTGCTTAATCCAATTTCACTTTGTTTCTTTCACGATACTTTGTCACAATTTTTTATGCCAAAATTTTCTAAGTCCTAACATGCTTAACAACGTTTTGAATAATTTTGCATACTTTCTAAGTCAAAATGGTCGATTTCCACTAATCCATTGCTCTTATCTTGCAGATTTACCATAATGGTGCGACAAATTGATGAGATTTTCGCCTCCAAGGACTGGGCACAGAGGCATGCTCAATTGGACTTTGATAATACCTCTTGCCCAGATCCTATCATTATTAAAATCCTCGCAAACCACCCTCTAAGAACCGCCCTAAACATCACCGAGGTAGTTCCTGAAGTATATGTGCAACAATTCTGGTCCACCCTTCAAAAACCAACCAATAACCCAAAAATACCACCCTTTCCACCAAAATCGACAACACCATAATTGTCCTTGCTCCATCCATTATCCATTCCATACTAAACCTACCTCATTCACTCCTATATGATCCACATCCCTCCAACAACGACCTAATCAGGGACTTCCTATTCATGGGCCACAAACGTAACACTCAAAACTTCATACACTTACCTGAGTTCACTGCCAAAGACATCCCTGCACCTTGGAGGACTCTGTTTCTCATTGTCAACAAGTGCCTCTAACCAAAGCACTCCGGGTCCGACAAGTGCAACCGGAATATCATGATTATCTTCCATGGGATCGTCTTCAACATTAATTATGATGTCGCCCAACTCATCTGGTCGGACATCCTCGATCAACTGCGAAGGCGAGGCCTTGGATCTACGAAGCCGGTGCTCCCTTACTTACGGTGGCTGCCCGTCATCGTCCAACATTTCGTGGATCTTCATCCCGAAAT